>PVKM010001712.1:0-73612 GCA_004027735.1 Carollia perspicillata
AATCACAACATAAACATTTCCTATATACTCACCATTATAATTATAAACACACCATTACCACCCCATTTCATGTAGCTATGCAAAATACACTTTATTAGGATTTCTCTATTTGTGGGGCATAAAACTATAGCAGTGGTATAAACAGTGAGTTTATTAGAGTGTGAATGCACATTGTTTAATGTATTATAATTTTTCTTATTATATCTGATGCATAATATGCTTACAATTTCATATATCTTATTTTGACCTTGGTTTTGTTGCACTTCCTTATTATCGTTAGCTTTGGAGTGGTCACAGGCATTTCGGGGTCTGAATAAAGGGAAATTGACTTAAATTGATAGTTAATTTGGTTTAGTAGGGCTTATTATCTGATTTACAGTCATTTCTGTCTATAATTAAAGTTATTGCTACCACAATTAGAATGGTCTTCAAAAAGACTCCAATTGTTTGCCACATTGACTTACCAGGTGCAACACATTGACTCATAAAGACTCATGCCAGAGGTATTATTGCCATATGAATGAGCCCTATATCTCCCAGCACCAGATGTGTGTGAGCAGCAGAGGAGAAACAAGGTTCAAAAGACCCGGGAGCAGAACCAGAGTCAGTCTGCGGGAAATTCTTTTAGTCAATATATGTTCAAAACTTTAAACAGCAGATTTTAGTTGCTTCAAAGCCAAATAAAAACAGAAGTCCTCTTCTGTCAGGAATATATTCACTTGAGCAGCAAAGGCAATTGTATATTCACTCTGTTTTTCAAAAAATGGAATTGTACAAAATGGAAATGATCAGAATTACTGTGTTTGTAGGTAGGTACAGATACACTAAAAATCCTGAGTATATTTGTATGTGAAGTCTCATGTTTTATGTATAGGGATCTTGCCTTAGCATACCTAACACATTTTGTCTTGACAAAGTCTAGCAGTTTCAGATAAAATGATGTGTAAAATTGACAACTATGCAGCAAATAGCCTGAAGAAACAAGCGTTCCAGTGACAAAACCTATGGCACGTGTATCGATAATTAAAACTCTGCAATATAAGAGTAATTTGTTTGCGAAATTGAAGAACTCAGTGCAGCAGAGACAATTTAAGCATGTATTAAAAGTGTTTTTTGGTAGTTAGTACTAAATTTCAGATTAATTTTTCAAAAAAAATTTTGTCCAAATTTAAGTATGGCAGAAAGAAAATATTCTTGTGAAAGCCAGACATATTAACTTTTTTTCAAAAGACTGGCGGAGTTTCAATATGTCAAAACTATTTTATTATTGAGTGGCCAAAAAGTTCATTTGTTCAGTTTTTAAGCAAAAAATAAAGGACACATTTTTCATTTTCACCAATAACTTTATTAAACAACATATTCACCATTTTGTTCTACTAACTTCATAATTCCATTTCCTTAAAACTTTTCATCGTTTTGGGCAAAGAACTCTTTCAGGTACCTTTTGCAGTCTTCCAGGGATTTGAATTTTTCTTGAAGAGAATTTTGTAAAGACCAAAATAAATGAAAATCCAAAAGTGCAATGTCTGGTATTACAGTGGATGAATAAGAACTTCCCAATCAATTCTGTAACAGTTTGCCTGGTTATCAAAGAAACATGTGGTTGTGCATTATCCTGAAGGAACATTATGTGTTTTTCATTGACTAATTCCAGACACTGTTCATCAAATGCTGCTTTCAGTTGGTCTAATTGGGACCAGTACTAGTTGGAATTAATAGTTTGGTTTTCCAGTAGGAACTCATAATGGAGGACTCCCTTCTAATCCCACCATATACACAACATCACCTTCTTCGGATGAAGATTGGCCTTCGTTGTGGTTGGCGGTGGTTCATTTTGCTTGTCCCATGACTGATCCATGTTATTATAAAGTATCCACTTTTTGCAGCACATCACAATTTGTTTTAAAAACAGAACATTTTCATTAAGTTTAAATATAGAATCACATGCAGAAATATGATCAAGAGGGTTTTTTTTTTTTCACTTAACATAAGTGGAATCCAAACATCAAAATGATTAATATACCCAAGCTGGTACAAATGTCTTTCATTGCTTGATTTAGATATTTTGAGTATGTTGGCTATCTTCCGAGTGGTGTAATGTTGATTGTTTTAATTAATGTCTTGATTTGATTATTATCAACTTCAACTGATCTGCCCAAATGTGGAACATTGTCCAGTGAGAAATCTCTAGCACGAAACTTTGCAAATTATCTTTGACATGTTCGATCAGTCACAGCACCTTCTCCATACACTGCACAAATCTTTGTTTACATTTCTGTTGCATTTTTACCTTTCTTGAAATAATACATCATAATGTGGCAAAATGTTGCTTATTTTCCTCATCTTCAATATTAAAATGGCTACACAAATATTAATGGAAAGTTGTGGGTAAGAAAACACTGGGGATAATGGTGATATTCAAAATTAGAATGCTTGACTACCAAGTAATCTTACTTGGTAAAAAATCCCAAAGAGAAAAACCTAAAAGGGTGAAATTTAAAATACAAATAAAGTTTAACACTAAAGTAAAAGAGCAAATTATTTAAAAAGCTTTTCAAGTCCAATATTGGAAAGGCAAAACTAAATAAAAGTATATGAAGAAAAAACATGCAAATATAAGTAAATGACACTGAATACACCAACAAAACTAACTGATCAATGTAGACATAGGGTCAAGATCAGGGAAGGTAAGAGTTTTGTTTTACTCTGTGCTTGTCAGAACACATCTAAAATAATACATACAGTTCTTAAGGAAGGAATATATTTGGAAACTGTAACATATAAAAGATTCCTATGCAAGTGAATAAAGTGTAGCTTTGTAAAAAAGAGATTTCAAGATGAAATGATATTTGCCTAACTTAAAGAACTCTAGATACAATAAACATTAGATTTATTTTATGTACAGATCATATTTTATATATCCTCAATGAAAGAGATTTAGAGGAAAGTATTTTCCAGTTCAGTGAGTTCATTCCTGCCTTCTCAAGTGCCCCTCGGTTTCTAACCTGCCATGTTTAAGTTAGAGAGTGCATTAAGAGTTTCTGCTTAAATACCGAATGCATTTGAGAGTAGTGTGCTACCATTTCTGTTAAGTGTCTGGAATGGTTGAGAGGACCTTTGAGTAATCTCATAGCCTTCTAGCAGTTTTGCTGGGCACCCATTACCTGTTCTCTCTTTTGGTAACAATACCTTGAATGACTTTTGAGTTACCTCTCCCACAGTCTCCATTACCTGTGCTTTTTATGGGGTTGCCTCAATAGCACACTCTATGAGTATGGTAATTGGCTTAAGGATGTTTATATGTCCCAATGTTCTCCACTGACACTTAAAAACAGGATATTTGCTTGAACTCTACCCCACCTCTGCCAAACAAACACACAAATGCCCATAGACTCTAAGTGACCCTAGGAAGCTACTGTCTTTGCATTAAATCGTTGACAGAAGCCACCATAAACAGAGCAGAATTAAGATATATTCTTAGAATGGTTCCTAGTAATGTAATTTAAAAGCCTGGTACTAATATAATCTTGGGCATTTAACTTGTGTAAGTCAAAATATTTTATTTTAATTTTTTTAAATTTGTTTAAAATTTATTACATAAGTTTTGATTCTAAGGACATGAAATTTAGTCAAGCATTTACCTTCTCAGCTAGTTCAACGTTGGTGAGCAAAAGTACCTACATGTGTTTCTATTTAAATTTGCTGTACAATGTCACAAAGCTACAATTATGGCAAATGTGTCAAAGAAGTATACAAAATTACTGGCTTAAATTATTTACTATTTGAGTAAACACTGAACTGGAAATAGACTTGGTTTATTTTAACATCAGTAAAGTACATTACTTTTGTTGTGTCCAAGGTACTATTTCAAGACTGAATTAAAAATAAAGCCACAATTAAGCCACACCTCAGTAAACTTCAGTCCTCCTTTTGAATAAAAGTGTACTAACTCAATATGTTTTGTACATGAAAGTCCTAAGTTAAAAATAATTAGAGTTATTATTTATTATACTTTCAAAAATTTAACAATTAATAAATGGGACTTGAAACTGTCAGATTTTTTTTTTAGCTGGAAAACCTAGCATTCAAGCTTTTTCTCTCTGGGAAGCAAATAAAGAAAATACTGAATTTATACATGTTGAGTCTTCTACTTTCTTCTTCCTGAGTGAGTTACATCCACTCATGTCATGGCATGACCCTTGTTCTTCGGGCTCTGCTTTACATTATCACTCAGAAACTAGTTAGCAGACCACTTCTCTTCAGCATAGTACTGAAGCCTTTCCACATATATTTGCATCCTTTAATGTGGTTTACTAATTAGACTATACAGATATGCAAATTGTGGAATAATTTACTTACAAAATTATTTGACTCGTGATTGTGTTGCTTTTCCAATTTTATACAGCAATGTTAAGGTTATCTTGACCTATGATGAATCATATAAAAAGGTATGTCATTGGAAATGAACCAGTGATTGCAAAAATACATAGATATTATAAAATCCAGTATAAATTACAAGAAAAGTTTTTTCTTAATGAGAGTGGATTGATATTTATATCATCTTTGTGACATGAAAAATATGTATTAGGTGCTATTGCTTTTTTGAAATGACTAGGAATCAATGTTTATTGATTAAATTAATTTTGCCCAACTGTATACACTATATTATCTGATAACTCAGTCAAAATTTATATTTTGCTTCACACATTGAGAAATGGGTTTCTCCCTGGCCTCCTTATTGTAGTGTCAGCGCATGAAGATATCTTTACAAAACAGTAAATACAATCATAGAAGAGAAATGTGCACATGCTTTGTAAGAAGATTATCATTTTATAGAGATTATAGAGAATAATGGGGTTTGACTTTGCTTTTCAGCTGCAACTGTAAGTCCATGTTCTCATCCCTGTACTTGTACTTCCTGAACTGCAGGGAGCGTGCAGATGTTCTGGTTGCAACACCTGTCCTGCACTGCTTGCCATTGCTTGTCTGTCTGGCAGGCAGGTGGCCCCTTATTCGCTACATGAATACTCAGAAAAAGATGATCTTTCCCTTCCCTAGAGTGTCTTTTTGACTTAATGGTGCTGCTTTCCTTCCACCTTTCCACACTTCCTTCCTTCTCTCATTCTTTCATTCTTTCGTTGATTTGACATTTATTGACTGCCTACTATGTGCTAAGTAGTAGGTAAAAGAACATAATCATGAAAAATAGATCATAGAGAGACGAATAAGTAAACCCAAAATTACAATGCTGTAAGATAAGCAGAGTGTTCCTTGAGAACACAGTGAAGTGGTACATAAGCAAGTCCTGGTGAGTTGAAAAGACATCACACAGTGGTTTATTTACACATGGGAACTAGAAAGATAGTCATGAGTTACCCAATGAACAACTGTGATTTTTGTCTTACCCAGGTATCTTTCATTCGACCAGCCAGTCTTGGTTAATTATAGTCTCTATCATTTCCCTATGATGTCTTATATACTGTCTGAGGTAGAAATTTTATTTGAATTAGGGAATGGGGAAACTAGAGGTCCAAAGTGAATTTTACTTCAAATATACATGCGAGTCTCCAATTCCTTTTTATAATAGGTCATAGGTCAAGAGAATCGTAACATTTCTGTATAAATTAGAAAAGCAACACAATTATGTATGAAATTATTTTAGAGGTAAATCATTCCACAATTTGCATATTTAATTGTGTTTTTATCTCTTCATAATACTTGATATCTAAGTTTTTCTTAATGCCGCCTCGCTTTAACTCTGAGTTTCTTTAAAACACTATTACACATAATATTATTGCTTTACTAGAATTTAAATCACTATCTTTTTAAATCCTGTACTTAAATATATGTTTTCCTAGGAAATTATTTAGACATTAATTGCTTGATAGACAAATATGTATTTTTCTTTTCCTACCAATGGTCACTTTTTACATGATTGGTAAATTATATTATTCAAGAGGGAAAGAAAAGTAAAGAAAGTTACAGGAAACATAGCAGAGTTTGAAACACCTCATTTATTTATAGCCAATGATAAGATGTATTCAGCCAGAGACTTTTAAATGTCAATTACCTACGTCCTGTATTTGTTTAGCTCTCAAAATATTACCAATATTTTAACTCAACCATTAAAGGAGGACTAGAATCATATTTTTGAACTTATTGAGGCCTATTATAACTGTTTTTATTATTTTATCTTTGTTATTAACTTTGAAAGAATTTGAGAGACACTTTATTCATATTCAGCTAAATTCCTAAATTAAAATAACTAACACATTTTAGATTCTTTTGTATTTATTGCTGAACTTGCAAAAATATTTAATGTTTCAGAGAAGAATTAACTCTTTGATCAATAAAATATTTTGGGAGAGGAGAGGTTGTAGTTTATATAATACAGCACAAATTGAAATTTCAACTCAGTGTGAATAGTTTAAACACAGGCACTATTTTCTAGAAGCCAGGAAACATGAGGAGGCAAAGAATGCTGGCAGACTGAAGAATTAGCTGCGTAATATCTTCTGGAAGGCCTTCAATGGCTGTTTTTAGAACAGTTCAAGAAAGACTGAGCTCTTTATCAGTTTTTATCAATAAGCCTTTGTTCACAATTGATATAACATTGCAAGTGGCTCTATTAGCAAAGACATCAGTAGAGACAACATATATTGGCTTTCTACTAGTTGAATTTTATTCTAATAATAACACGCTCTTTTGCTTCCAAGGGTATTTTTTATTTAAATATATTAAACTAATTTAATAGTTTAAGGGATTTATTTTGGGGAAGTTAGGAAAAATACTTGAGATAAGATCTTAAGTCAATGACAATCTTAAGATCTTATGACAATCTGGTTATTCAGTTTATATAGTGTATCCAGATATAATAATTAGCCTGCTATGAAATTCCCTGAAGTTTTCATTTTAATTCCAGTTAAAAGATAGCAAAATTTCTTCAATAATCTGGTTAATTTATTCAAGAGAAGTGTTGTTTAATGTAACTGAGTTGAATTGTTTAAATCAAAATTATTTAGTATTGCTTTCTGCATACTTTAAAATCAATGTATTCTGCCTTTTAATATGATTTCTGTTTAATATAATTATTTTCTCAAACAAAGAAATATAACACAATTAAATTAACTCTTACATAATTCTTTTTAAAGTAAAGATATTTACATTTAATGTATTCTTAAACACATTTTTGGAGGACCAATATCTTAGGCAGCTCCTTAAATTGGTTGCCGCTTTGTGTGAGCCAAACTTCATACCTGATTTAACTTCATACCTATGAAAATGAATGTTAAACTGAGTTATTTGAAAAACATGCATAAAGCCCCACATATACACACTTCACTTTACCTGATTCATGCACCATAAACTGTTCAAAATCTGTATATCCTTCCATTTTGCATCTAATTCATGAAATGTTTATTATAGTAAATCACAAACTTAAGCTGTGATTACCTTTTCCATAAGATCAAAGCAAAAATTGTCCTGGAAATACAAATGTCTAGAAAAAGCATATGACAATGAAAGTAAATATATGAAATTTTAGAGCACCCTGATTACCATCTCGCATAATGGATACATAGGAAATCACTTCCTAGCGTATTCTGTGTAACAGTCAGGTACAAACAAAAAGTAAATGAACCTTTCCAAATAAAATTATTAATCCTAATTATGGACAAGTCATTCACTGAGGAATGGAAAAGATAATTAGAGGGATGCTTGAAGGTAAGTTATGGGACAAGCAAATAAAAGGTTTTCTTTTTTTTTTTTTATCACTCCGAAAACTTCCTTAGTATGAGAACTAAGCAAATAGAAAGGATTTGGCAAGTGTAGTAAAATGAAGGTGTAATGAATAATTTAGATTAATTTTCTGTCAAGAATCTCCCACCTTCATGAGAGAAGTAACTGAAACAGCATGATAAATTTATCTCTTTCTGAAACCAGGTCAATAAGTTTCTTGCAAAATGTACCTCAGTGAAAGAGCAGCGCAGGTCACAGCAACTGATGAAACCACCACCAGCTCAGCTGCAGAGAGCATTACAATATTACAGAGAAGAGTCTGCCTTTCATTAGGCTGTCACAGGAGAAAGTTATATGCTTCAGAAACAAGTTTCTCTGAATATGAATAGATAGCATTCTCTAAACATTTCAACTGTGGTAATCCTCCTGAATTCATTTCAAAAGCATAAGTTAATTTTGAATGTCGGTACCTATAAAAAAAGCATTTTAAACTTCCACAATCTTGCTACCATTAACTCCCTCATTTAAAAAGCAAAAATTTGTCCTGATTGTATGTGTAAATGTGTGTCTTCAAAAGAATTGGCTCACTGCCAACAAAGTGGAGAGAAAAGGAAGAAAAATTCATAAGGTATTAAAACAGGCAATTGCTATAAGCAAATACGGAGGATAATATATTTCAACTAAATCTTTTACTAATGAAAAGGAAAATGTAAGCACATTATTATCAATTTGACTTCTTTGTGTATATCCTCTGTATTTTCTTACAAGGCTAGTGAAACAAACCTAAGTTAAAATAACATAAAAAGATTTTGTGGCAAAAAATAATGAAAAAGAAAATATGCTAAATAAAATGCTACTATTTTTGTGGATCCTTTTTGTTTGTTTGATTGATTTTTTTATTGTTAATTAGTTGTCCCAGTTTTTCCCCTTTTGCTCTCCTCTGTCCTGTGTCCCCTCCCTCAGTCAGTCCCCACCCTGTTGTGCATTACCATGGGTCCTTTATACATGTCCCTTGACTGGGTCCTTCCCCTTCTTTCTCCTGTTTTCCTGCTTCCCCCTCCGCTCTGGTTACCATCAGTTATTTTCCTTATTTCCATGATTCTGGTTATATTTTACTCACTTGTTTGTTTTGTTCATTATGTTCCAGTTACAGGTGGGATTATTTGATATTTGGCTTATTTCACTTAGCATAATGCTCTCCAGTTCTACCCATACTGTCCCAAAGTGTAGGAGTTCCTTCTTCTTTCTGCTGCATAGTATTCCACTGTGTAAATATACCATAGCTTTTTAATCCACTCATTGACTGATAAGCTCTAAGGCCATTTCCAGCACTTGGCTATTGTAAATAATGCTGCTATGAACACTGGGGTGTATAGGTTTTTTGAACTGGTGTTTCAGCAGTGGGATTTACTGGAACAAAAGGCAGTTCTGTTGTTAGTTTTTTGAGGAAATTCCAAACAGTTTTCCACAGTGGCTGCACCAGTCTGCATTCCCATCAACAGTGCACTAGGGTTCCCCTTTCCACACATCCTGCCAGCACTTGTTGTTTGTTGATTTGTTATTGATGTTCATTCTGACTAGTGTGAAGGGGTATCTCACTGGGGTGTTAATTTGCATCTCTCTGATGGCTAGTGATGCTGAGCATCCTTTCTTATGTCTCTGGGCCCTCTTCACATCCTCCTTAGAGAAGTATCTGTTCAGGTCTTTTGCCCATTTTTTAATTAGATTGTTTGTCTTCCTGGAGTGGAGTCGTGTGAGTTCTTTATTTAGGAGATCAAACCCTTGTCTGAGATGTCATTGGCAAATATGTTTTCCCATACGGTTGGTTCCCTTTTCATTTTGCTGATGTTTTCGTTAGCTGTGCAGAAGCTTTTAAATTTGATATAGTCCCATTTGTTTATTCTTTCCTTTATATCCCTTGCCCTAAGAAATATATCAGTGAAGATATTGCTGCATGGGATATCTGACATTTTACTGCCTATGTTTGCCAAGATTTTGTTGAGTATTTTAGCATCTATGTTCATCAGCCAGAGTGGCCTATAGTTTTGTTTCTTTGTTGTGTCTTTAACTGATTGTTGAATTAGAATAATACTGGCCTCATAAAAAGAGTTTGGGAGTCTTCCTTTTTCCAATAGTTTGAGAAGGATGGAATTTACTCTTCCCTAAATGTTTGGTAAAATTTGACTGTGAAGGCATCTGGTCCAAGGCTTTTGTGTGCCAGGAGTTTTTTGATTGCTGCTTCAATTTCACTAGCTGTTATCAGTCTATTCAGGCTTTTTGCTTCCTTCTGATTCAGTTTTGGAAGACTATACATTTCTAGAAATTTGTCATTTCACCCAGGTTGTCAAGTTCCTTGGCATATAGTTGTTCATAGTCATTTCTGACAATCCTTTGTATTTCTTTGGTGTTGGTTACAATTTCTTCACTTTTGTTTCTTATTTATTTATTTATTTATAAAGTTCCCTCTCTCTTTTTCTTAATGAGTCTGGCTAAAGGCTTTTTTATTTTGTCTATCTTTTCAAAGAACAAGCTCCTGGATTTATCAATCCTTTGAATTGTTCTTTTAGTCTCTATGTCATTTAATTCTGCTCTGATCTTATTTCCTTCATCCTACTTGCTCTGTTCCTCTAGTTTTTGTAGAGGTAGGGTTAAGCTACCTCTACAAAAGGTTTACTTGAAACGTTTCTATCTTTTTTTAGGTAGGCCTGTATTGCTATGAACTTCCCTCTCAGGACTGCCTTCGATGTGTTCTATAGGTTGTGGGTTGTTGTGTATTCATTTTCATTGTTTCCAGAACTTTTTGATTTCTTCTTTGATTTCATTTTTAACCCATTCATTGTTTAATAGCATGCCATTCAATCTCCATGAATTGGAATGCTGTGAGTTTTTTCCCTGAGGTTGGTTCTAGTTTCATGCCATTGTGATGCAAGAAAATGCTTGATTTGATTTCAATTTTCTCGTTTTGATAAATTTGGTGAGGCTTGTGTTGTATCCTACCATGTAGTCTGTCTTTCAAAATGCCCCAAGTGCATTTGAAAAGAATGTATATTTTGCTTCTTTGGGGTGAAAAGTTCTGTATATATCAATTATTCCATTAGAGTGTCCTTCAGTGCCACAATGTCCTTGTGGACTCTTTGTTTGGAAGATCTATCCATTGTTGACAATGGGGCATTAAAAACACCCTACTCTAAGTGTGTTGCTGCTTATGTCTCTCTTGAAGTCCTTTAAGATTTTCCTTATATATTTAAGTGACTCCATGTTGTGTGTGTATATGTTTACAATGCTTATCTTCTTATAGGATGCTTCCCTTCATTATTATGAAGTGTTCTTCTCTGTCTCTTTTCATGGCCTTTGTTTTGAACTCTATCTTTTCTGATGTAACTAATGCTACTCTGGCTTTTTGTTTCATTTCCCTTTTCCTGGAATATTTTGTTCTGTCTCTTCCCTTTCAGTCTGTGTAGATCTTTTTTTTTTTCCTGTGGTGAGTCTCTCGTAGCAGCATATGTGCAGATCATGTTTTCTTATCCATTCAGCTACCCTGTGACTTTGGATTACAGCATTCAATCCATTTTTATTTAAGGTTATTATTGATAAGTACTTATTCATTGCCATTTTTTCTATATTTATGTTTTTCTTTCTCTCTCTCTTGCTCTCTCTTTCTGTCTCCCCCTCTCTCACTCTCTCAATCTTTCTTCTTTTTATACCAGTCCTTTTAGCATCTTTTTCATTGGTGGCTTCATGGAGACATACCCTTTTAGCCTTCTTTTATTTGGGAAGCTCTTCATTTCACCAGTATTTTAAATGAGAGCTTTGGTGGACAGAGTAGCATTGGTTGTAGGTGCTTGTTTTTCATTATCTGGAATATTTCATGCCAATCCCTTCTGGCTTATAGTGTTTCTGTTGAGAAATCCACTGACAGCCTTATTGCAACTCCCTTGTATGTTACTTGCTGTTTTTCCCTTACAGCATGTCAGATGATCTCTTTGTCTTTCACATTTGGTATTTTAATTATGATGTGTCTAAAATGCTACCTTAAATTGTTAAAAGTTAATCTCTGTTGCCAATAGGTGTAGATACATTTTGTTAAGATTGATATCTTTGGTTAATATAGCCAGTATCTACATAAGGTGATATCTTCCATGTTACCTACATAACATACTGGAGCATTCATTAAAAGAGATATTCACTTTTTGTACATGTGACTAAGAATATAATTGATTTTATTTGGATGTGCCTTATATAACATGTTACATTAGATTCTATATTTAAATTCAATTCATATTTTTGTTCTGTTTTATTTTGCTTTTTGTGTATGCAAATTAGTAATTTTATTGATAATTTCATATTTCCAAGAAATTCTTAGTCAAATTCTATTTCTAGTTATAATCCCCACTCAACCTGGTGCTTTATTGTCCCTCCTTTAGGAAAATAGATATAACATATTATGCCACGTATAATGCACACCCATGTTTTTTGGCCCAAACTTTCAGGAAAAAAATCTTTCATTTTAATTCATTAATTCCATTTAAAACGTTCAGCAAAACCAATTATCATATTCTAGGGTATTTTTTTGCATACCAGTATTGTTATTGCTTTCTAGAGTTACACATTTAAAGCATAAGTATAAGTAAAAGAATTAAAAACATTTATATAGATATGGAATTAGTACTACCCATGTATAATGTTCATCCTTATTTTTCCAGCAGAAATTTGGGTGAAAAAGTGCTCATTATACATGGCAAAATATGGTAAATAAAAGTTGTGAAGATGGGTAGACCAACAGCGTGGCATGAGAGGCTCCTGAATTCATTCCTCTCTTCCCACGGACATACCAAATGTACTTCTACTTAGGGAACAGTTCTTTCTGAAAGAAATCCAGGAACTAGTTGAGTGAGTCTTACTACACATTGGGCAAATGAGAAAATATCCACATTGAATGTGGTAGGAAAGGCTGAGACACACTTTTAGCATAAACCCTACCCCCAGCACAGTGTCATATAATCAGTAAAGCACTCCCAACTCTCAGCTACTCCAAGAGGAGTAAATGGTTTGCAACCCACATTTAGTACCCCGACATTTAACACTTCCACCCAAGGTACACATCCCCAAAACATCTAGTTATGAAAGACAATGAGGCTGGCATTCAGGAGACACCCCAGACTATTGCAAACAAAGCAGCATGCGCAAGCACTCACTATAGCAGTCTTCTTAGGGTTCAGCACACAAAAAAAGGGGGGGGGCAAAAATGCATATTTCTCAGTGTTTCCCTGAGAAAGGCCCAACTGCGTACTTTGAAAGTTGTTGTCTGAGAGTTAAGCTTCTAGCTTAGCACATATTTACGGGGCTGACTGTGATTCTCCCTGAAGCCTGGGAAAACCAACCTGTGGGCATCTCCCCTGCTGTCTCCTTTTAGTATTCACCAGGATCATCATCCTAGAAAGATCTTGTACATATGTCTGCACTCCAGCTTTTTCAATGCTGCCTCAGAGATGGGTCTGAGATCATATGGCTCTGATAGCCAATAGTACTTGCATTTGTGAGTCCCAGAAGACAGTAGCAAACAAAGCAGCAGTTCTTAACAGGTAACAGAGTACCACTCCTTTCCCCTGAGGCTCTAAATATGGGCCCAATGCAAAGTGAGTATGCAAAAAACACCTACCTCCTAGTTTCTCCCTAGACGGGGCTTAATTGCCTTTCCAAGCTACTACCTGAGGGTTGAGTTTCTAGGCAGCCTACTTCTAGGTGCCAAATGCTCTCTTCCCCTTTGGGACACTGACAGACCTTGGTATACACTCATTTACCACAATCAAATGGGATTTATTCCAAAGATGCAAGGTTAAACATCCAAAATTCAATAAGTAAATGCGATATATCACATTAACAAAATGAAAAATAAAAATAATGTAATTGTCTCAATTGATGCAAAAAAAAAAGAATCTGACAAAATTCAACATTTTATGATAAAAACTTTCAACAAACTGGGTATAGAGGGAAAGTACCTCAACATAGTAAAAGCCATGTTTAAAATCCCTCAGATAACATAATCAATGGTGAAAATCTGACATTTATTCTTCTAAGATCAGAAACAAAACAAAAGTCACTCTCACCCCTTTTTATTCAACATAACACTGAATATCCTAGCCAGAGCAATTAATCAAGCAAAAGAAATAACAGACAACCAAATTTTCTTTATTTGCAGATGTCATGGTATTTTGTATAGAAAACCCTAAACACTCCATCAAATAAATAAATAAATAAATAAATAAATAAATAAATAAATAAACTGTTAGAAATATAAAACAAATTCAGTGAAGTTGCATGATAAAAATCAATATTTAAAACCAGATGAATATTCATATACTAACAATAAACTGTCAGAAAGAGAAATTAAGGAAACAATCCCTTTTATATTAGCATCAAAAGAATAAAATACTTAAGAATACATTTTTTCAAGGAAGTGAAAGATATTTAAAATATATAATAAGAGATATTTTGTGCTCATGGATTAGAAGAATTCATTGATAAAAGGTCAATACTGGTCCCGGCTACTGTAGCTCAGTGGATTGAGCACAGGCCTGCAAGCCAAAGGATCACAGTTCGATTCCCAGTCAGGGCACATGCCTGGTTGCAGCACGGTTCCCAGCAGGGGACACACAAGAGGCAACCATACATTGATATTTCTCTCCCTCTCTCCTTCCCTTCTCCTCTAAAGATAAATAAATAAAATCTTTTTTAAAATAATAAATAAATAAATAAAAGGTCAATACTTTCCAAAGAGATGTACAGATTCAGTGTCATTTGAATGTCATTTTCCACAAACATAGAGCAAACAATCTTAAAATTTACATGAAACCACAAAAGAATTTGAATACCAAAGTAAACTTGAGAAAAAAGAACAAAGTTGGAGGCATCACAGTTCCCAATTTCAAACTATATTACAAAGTTATAATAATCAAAGCAATATGGTATAGATATAAAGATAGACACATAGATCAATGAAACAGAATATAGAGCTTAGATATAAACCCATATATAAATGGTTAATTAATTATTGACAAAATAGCCAAGAATATACAATGCAGAACCATAGTCTCTTTGATAAATGGTTTTGGGAAAATCAAACAGCCATAGATTTTTTAAATGAAATTTGACCTTTATGTTATACCATACACAAAAATCAACTCAAAATATATTAAACACTTAAACATAAGAACTGAAACTGTTAAAGTCCTAGAAGAAAATATAGAGGCTAAACTCCTTGACACTGTCTTGGCAATGGCTTTTCCAATATGACACCAAAAGCAAAGGAAACAAAAACTATTTAAAATAAACAAGTGGGACTATGGCAAAAAAAAAAGCTTCTTCACAGCAAAGGAAGCTGTCAACAAAATTAAAAGATAATCTATGGGATGGGTAAACTATTTGCAAATCACATATCCAGCAAAGGGTTAATATCCAAACTATGAAAGGAAATTATGAAACTCAGTAGCAAAACTAAACAAATAACCTAGTTAAAAATGGGCAAAGTAGCTGAATAGACATTTTTCCAAAGAAGACATACAAATGACCAATATGTACATGGAAAGGTACTCAACACCACTAATCTTCAGGGAAATGCAAATCAAAACCATAATAAGGTCATATCACACTTGTTAGAATAGCTATTATCAAAAAGCCAAAAAGATTTAGGGAAGGGTGAAAAAGGTGAAAGGGATTAAGAAGTACAGGTCAACAGTTATAAAAACTGCCCTGGCTGGTGTTGCTCAGTGGATTGAGTGCCAGCCTGTGAACCAAAGGGTCTCTGGTTCAATTCTCATTCCAGGACACATGCCTGGTTGAAGGCTAGGTCCTCAGTAGGGGGCACAAGAGAGGTAACCACATATTGATGTTTTCTTCTCTCTTCCTCCTCCTCTCTCTAAAAATAGACAAATAAAAATTTTAATTGTTTTTAAGGTTGAAAAATTGTTTCTTAAAAAAATTGTAATGGTGACATAAGTTACAGCAATAAAGGATATAGTCAGTAATATTATAATAACTATGTATGGTGCCATATGGGCACTTATTGAGGTGATCACTGCATAAGGTATATAAATATCTGATCATTATTTTGTTTATCTGAAAATGTATATGTCAATTATAAGTGGAAATAATTTTTCAATCTAAGAAATAACAAATACTATTGAGGATGTGGAGAAAAAGGAATCCATGTGTACTGTTCATGGAAATGTAAATTGACACAGCCACTATGGAAAATAGAATGAAAGTTCCTCAGGATATTAAAAAATATATCTCCCATATGACCCAACATTCCTACTTCTGGGTATATATCCAAAGATAATAAAACCATTATCTTGAAGAAATAACCATACCACTGTATTTATTACAGCATTATTCATAACAGTTAAGGTATGAAAATAACCTAAATGTCCACCAATGGATGAAAGAATCAAGGATATGTAAGACACATACGACATAGTAGAATATTATTCAGCCATGAGAAAAAAAGAAAATCCTGACATTTGTGACAACATGGGTGGACCTGGAAGGTATTATGCTATAAGAAATAAACCAAAAAGATAAACACAAACACTACATGCCATCCTTTGTATTAAAATATTTAAAAACATCAAACTTATAGAGTACAAAAGTCACAGCCAGGGGCTGAGGGGTAGGGAAAGCAGGGAGAGGTTGGTAGAAGTGCACAGACTTTCGGTTATAAGATGAAAAAGTTCTGAGGGCCTAATATATAATATGGTGACTATAGTTGATGATACTGTATTGTCTGTTTGACATTTCCCAGGACAGCAGAACTTCAATGTTCTCACCAAAGAAGAGAGAGAGAGAGAGAGAGAGAGACTGATGTGAGGTGATGGGTATGGACTGACTGGATGGAGAGAATCCTTTCACAATGCATATGTTTATTAAGTCATCACATTGCAGCCCTTAAATATCTTATGATTTTATTTCTCAGCTATACCTCAAGCTGAAAAAGTTGTGAGCCTCAAAAGGTATTTTCAATATATTTCAAGTAAGATGTGTTTTTTTTTCTCATAAAGATACATATCATATCATAGCATAGACGGGTAGGGAGAAAATAGACAGGGAGAAGGCAAGAGTAGTGTGGGAAATGTAGAAGCTAAAGAACTTATGATACATGGACATGAACTAAAGAGGGGGAGTGTGGGTGGGAGGGGGTTGGCAGGGTGGAGGGGAGTGAAGGGGGAAATGGGAGAACTGTAATGGCATAATCAATAAAAAAGTTAAAAAAAAGATACATATCACATCAGTACGAGTGAAATATATGACACAAAATTCCTGTGGGATAGTTTTATGCAAAAGTTGTGCCAGCTTACTAGTTAGAGTTGCTATTAACAAAGAGGAACCTGCTTTTTGAATCCACCTTAAATGAAGTAATGGAATTATGATGGGATGCCTCTACAGCCCATCATTTCTGCACTATGAGAAGCTTTAAAAACAGTAGGCTCTTTGAAATTTAAGCCCAACAACAAAGAAAATTGCCTCTGTTGATCTGTCAAAAGAGTAAGAGTATGTATATGAAGAGATACAAACATATTTGGATTTACACAAAATAAAGAACTGTAATAATTAATACAAACTTAGATATTATTGCATTGGAGCTAGAATCTATGCAATACTGTCTAAATGTTGATGAAATGTTGGATAGACATCAGGAAACAGATCCGAAGATAAACTGGATGGGACATAATCAGAAGGTTCAAGAAGAAGTCCATAGCCTTTAAAAGAAGTAAAAAAATATTTAAGGAGGAAAAGATCAAAGTTAATGGAACATTTTATAACATATTAAGTGAAAAAAATACAAAACAAAAATTTCTTAAAATACATTTCTTCTTATATTCTTTTTTGTTACAGTATTGCTAAATATTTTCTTTTTATATCACCTCCTTTAAAGCGAGTGATACTATGTAATCTAAATATATGACTATAGATTTAACTTGAAATAGGAAAGTAGCATATTAATCTCAGTTGTACCAAAAAGCACTAGATTGAATTTTTAAAAGCATGTTGGCACATAGCTTGCTTCCCTTCCTAATTTTCATACCTGGGTAGTACTCACCTGTAAAGTCCAGGAGCTAGGAAAAAACATCACAAATGCTTGTGGCAACATCAATTATATGAAATGTTTGCCTCAGAATCTACATTTCTTTAGGGAAGCGAGTTTTCCTCTTTATTTGCAAGCACTGATTTTTATCAGTAGTCTGTTAAGATGGATTGATCCACACAGAAGCAGCTATCAAGCCCACTGCAACACAAAAGACAGCAGTGGATGGTTTAGGAAGTGACTGCAGGCAATAAGTGCTAAGAACTGGAGGTTGGCCCCTGGTGACTACTGGCACAAGGGGGATAATGAATGGCAAGGCATAGTTGGATCCCGCCCTTCAAAGTAAAAGTGTAGGAATGAAGTCTGGGAGGGTCTTCCTTTATTTACCTTCTCGGAGAGGAGCAGAGAACTATATTGTTCAGATATTGCTATTCCTGTAAGTATTTTATAATCATTGTTACATACTTATGTTCATAACTTGCGTAACTTAATACCCCAGTCCCTGTTGTTTTCATAGTACAGTCTTTAAAACAAACTGGGCTTTTGCATTTTTTTTTCTCTCTAGAGTCCCAAAGAAAGGCATTTCTTACACAAGATTCTAAAGAGAACACCCCAGAGCCAATCCTAAGGCAGAGACCTGGGAAATGAAGTAAATAGCTGGGAGTCACAAAGAAAGAAGACACTTTGATGCCTGTAGCCAAAAAGAAAGTGGGATTTAAGGAACTCATTTAAGCCTACCAAGGAGTGCTATGGAAAAGATTTGAAATTAGCTGCCACAAGAGTCTTCCCATTTAGGCGGGCACATCACTGCCGAGAGTAAGTACATCAGGCACTGCCTTAGGCTGTGTAATTTTTCCACCTCCACAAATCTTACTGACAGGTTTAATATGGTAATCATTAATCTAAATGCATTAATCTAAATGCATAAAAAAGTTAAAGGAAATTAGAGTATCACAGATCTGGAGACTAAATGATATTCTAAAATTTCCATGGTATACCCCTGTTGTGAAAGAATAAATAATAAAACAGCTCTAAACATTCTGATAAAAAAAGTGGGGACGAGATGAATGACAAAGCAGACTGTGACAAGTTAGAAAGATGGTCGTAGCCAAAAAAAATAAATTTATGTATCAAACTTTGGCTTTGTAAGTATAATTTTTTTTTTTTTTTTTTTTACTCTGGGAAGGTTGTTGACATTGAAGGAGTGGCAGAACCTCATCATTAAAAAAAGAAAATAATATTATCTGCACATTGTTCATTACCAAGTAATGGTAATGACTTCTCTAATAGACCAAGAAGCTTTTTAAAAAAACGTCTTCCTTTTTGTTTGTGAGTTTTGAACTTACTCTTTATGGGTCAGTAATTTTAGATGTTCCCCTTAAGATTCAGTTATCTGATAGCTAATGAAATATTCAGTCTAAACTATTCAGCGAAGTTGTAGGCATTTAAAGAGGTTGTAGAGAAATCCAACAGATTCTAAGCTACAGTATCTCTTCATGTTTCCCATCTGTGCTATTCTTCATATCCATCCCCTACAACCCTACCTCTACTTTCTCCATAAGGACGCCCTGAGGTTGAAAATTATTGTTCCTACACATTACCAGTCTTATTTTTTTTTTACATTTAGAGGTAATACAGGATGTGTATAAATGTCAGGAAGATACCATTTGCTGTAGGGGGACACCTGCATAATTTCACTGTAGCTACTCTGATTTAGGTATGCCTCATACTACATTTCTGGTAGTTTGCCTACATTCTGCCTCATGGGAACTACACATGTAATAGAACCACCATATAATTTACTATGGCAAATGTTACTTAGCTAGATGACAACATTCTGCTTTGAAATTTAAAAACATTCTTACATTAAGGTAGATAATTATTTTAGTTGCCTAAGGTAAAGAATTATTGCCAGAACTCTAAAACTCTTGGTTTGGATGAGTTTCTTTTCTTTAGACACATAATTAGTTCACTGCTTCAGTAAAGTAAAAAGGATTTTTGTTTGTTTGTTTGTTTTTGTTTAAAGGATATTAGACTCCCACTTATTCTCTGAACACTTTTTCTAAAAATATAACAAAAACAAAACCAATAAAGCAATATTGGACATATTGCAACTTTAATTTAGTTTTATTTTTTTAAATCTTACAGTACTAAAATCCTAAAGTGGAATCATTTTTCTTTCTTGATTCATTGTCATTGTTAACATAAAAATTAGGTAGGGAATGATTTTTCAAACAAAATGCTTTGTTTTTTATTTATCAGTGGCTATTTTGTTCTTTGTTCTAAACTAAATATGTTTTATTAATATCAGTAATTATGCTATTGCCTGTATGCAACTTTTAAAGTATTGCACTTTATTAGAATTAGAAAAAGTAACCTTTATAAAAATATATTTTCACAATTTTAAAATAAACTTTAATGTACCAATGGAATGTTTATGATTTTCATGGATGTGGACCAAATAACATTGGTATTATAACATTAAATTGGTTTAATATTATAATGATTGCTACAATAACACATTAGTTTTGTCAGACCAAATTTAGTTAGCTATTACAACTGAAATAATTGTAGTTGTTAGATACAAAAAATGTTTCCTATAAGTTCATTAGCTGCTACTTAGAAGAAATTGTCTTTTTATTCTCAACATGCTTATATCTTTAAAAGTATGCTCTTTTTATTTTCTAACATATCTATCAATAAATGAATGTCTAATGACAATTTTGGGAGAAGAGGTAATTGAGTTATTAAAATCAATTAGTTTTTCTGGGGTCCCTTCTGCTTTCATGGTGTTAGTATGTAAAAGTCCATGTGCTATTTCCCCGTTGGACTTCCCCTAGCTTCCTTAAATCATTCCTGTATCTCATTCTGTGTAGAGCTCACCCTGACCCAGTTGTTAGACTTCTCTCTGATTCTTAGGTCTCACTTTCCACTGACTGTTGAATTCTTCCATCTCTTTATTCTTTGACTTACGAATTTCATCATCTTTATCTCTCCATAGATTTTCCTTCAGTCAGAATCTGCTCTTATTTTCTTCTTATTCAGTTTAGACAACTCCACAATTTGATGCCAGAAAAATATCAATAATGCTGTTTCTTGCTTTGGAATTTGCATGAGACAAGTTCATAGATCTGACTTCCACTCATAGCTTCCATGAAACTCTCATCGGAAGATCCTGTGCTTGTTCAGGGACTCATCATTCTCCCTGTTAAGTGAAGGATCTGAAATAGGTTGTCTTTAAAATCCCTGCAATTTTAACTATGCCCAGACCACCAACACTAATAGGCCTTAAGATATTCCTGCTTCTTCAAACTGGCACAAAAATTGTTTATTCTGTTGACACTATGTTGCATGAGTCCATTAGGAAAGTTCTCTAAATAGGGCTTGCAAAACCCAATACCAAAACATCAAACAATCCAATAAAAAATGGGCAAAACCTGAATAGACACTTCTCCAAAGAGGATGTATAAATGGCAAATAGACATATGAAAAGAGGCTCAGCATCACTAATCATCAGAGAGATGCAAATTAAAACCACAGTGAGATTTCATCTCACACCCGTCAGAATGGCTATCATCAATAAATCAACAAACAAGTGCCAGTGAAGATGTGGGGAAAAGGGAGCCCTGATGCACTGTTAGTGGGAATGCAGGCTTGTGCAGCCACTGCAGAAAGCAGTTTGAAGAGACCTCAAAAAAGTAAAAATGGATCTGCCTTTTGACCCAGTGATCCCAATTCTAGGAATATATCTGGAGGAACCCAAAATTCTAATTCAAAAGAACATAAGCACCCCCATGTTCATTGCAGCATTATTTACAATTGCCAAGATATAAAGATATAAAATCAGCCCAAGAGTCCATCAGTAGATGAGTGGATAAAACAATTACAGGACATTTACACGATGAAATACTATGTAGCTATGAAAAAGGAGAACGTTTTACTCTTTGTGACAGCAAGGATGGACCTGGAGAACGTTATGCTAAGGGACATAAGCCAGTCAGAGAAAGACAAATTCTATATGATTTCATTCATAAGTTGAATATAATGAAAAAACTGAACTAACAAGGAAAATAGGGTCAGACTCGGGGATGGAGAGCATGATGACAGCTAGTGTTGGGGGAGGTGAGGGGTGAAGGGATTGAGCTAAAAAGAAAAAGGACTCATGGACATGGGCAACAGTATGGTGATTGTAGGGGGGAAGTGGGTATAAGGGGACTAAATGTAATGGAAAAAATGCAATAAAAACTAAATAAAGATATAGGCCTTGAGAACAGCTCTCCAACACCCTTGTTGTAACTATATTTTCCTTCTACTACACTAATATTCTTTTTAAAAAACATATTTGGCTAATATTAAAAAAATATTTTTGTAAAGTGTGCCAATGTTACTGGGCCCTAGGAGAAAGTTGCCTAAAGTCAGCAAATCCATTGTTTAAAGTACCTTTGATTTTATATGTATATTCTCCATAGATACTTTGGGGAGAAACTTTGTATTTCAGGTTAAGCAAAAAAGAAATATATCTAGATCCCATTAACAGCCACAATTTCTGTAACAGTGTGATTAATTATAAATATCAAAATACTTATCTCTTTTTACTGAAATAGTCAACTGGTATTTTTTACCATCTTTTATCTAAATTAAAAAAGAGGATTGCTGTGGCAAATCCTCTCTTGGTTTATATCTCAAAGCTGAAGAATGTCAGCTCTGAGTTTAGAAGAATTTAAACAGGTAGTGTAAGGAGTTCCTCCTTTTTGAGCAGAGGACAACTATCAGAACAGATAAAATCTAAATATATCTTACATTTTTATTTGATGGGGCAATAAACTCTGTTTGAATACTTTGATTGTTCTCTGATCATTGGTGTCCATGTCTTTAGACTAGAACAAGATTGAAGAAAATAATCCAGTCTGGGGAGGGAAAGCATTCCTGAGTATGTAATACCCTACAGCACCCTGTCAAAATACATTAACAAACTGGTTTTCCTCCACCACGCTGATGGTAATAGAAAACAAAAAATTAAATAAACACAAAAACTATGCCTAAATTAGAGTTTAGTATTGTGCCAATATACCAGAGAAGATTTTTCTGATAATAATTAGGAGAATTTATGGAATATTATGAGAAATAATTAATATATGCTTCCATAATATTATAAGAATAAGACAAGATGTACAAAGTTCCAGTCAGAACAGATAACATGTAAGGTCAACTTATTCTCCCTGAATTAATACTAGAATATATATTATACAAGATCTGTCTAGAAAAAGTCCAGCGATTTTTAATATAATGAGAATGACTGGTAAGATATAGATGTATCCTGGCAACTAAAAAGAGAGGATTGGAATGCTCATGTGTGAAAAAATGATGACTTCACTGTACTAGTGAGTGGGGGTTGTAGATGACATTGAGTGAGCATGTGTACTGTGTGGCTATCACATCCAAAATGACTGAGCAAGTAGAGCAACAAATCTGCATCAAATTTTTCATTAAGCTTGAACATTTCTCCGTAGAAACTATTTGGATGATTCAGAAGGCCACAGCTATGGCAACTGGTGATTGGCAGCTTCATCACAACATGCTCACTCATGTATCATGTCTCCTGCATTTTTCAGTGGAACATCAAATCACCCAGGTGACTCAGCTCCCCTAGTGCCCACATTTAGTGTCCTGCAACTTCTGGCTTTTCCCAAAATTAAAATTACCTTTGAAAGGGAAGAGATTTCAGATTGTTGATGAGATTCAGAAAAATACAGTGGGGCAGTTGATGGTGATTGGGAAAACTGTGTGAGGTCCCGAGGCACCTACTTAGAAGAGGACTGAGGTGTCATTGTCCTCTGTACACTGTTTCTTGTATCCTGTATCTTGTTCAATAAACGTCTCTATTTTTCACATCACATGGCTGAATACCTTCTAGACAGGCCTTGTATAATCTTAATATTTTTTCACTTTATGAATATATATTTTAAATGTGGTTATTTAAATTCATTTTACCAAAACTCTGTCTTGTTCTAATTTTTATTTAAATCTAGAAGGTAAATTATTTGAAAATTTGCTTTAAAAATGCCTTTTCAATAAAGATATTGAGTTATCAAATAGGGTTGCTTTTCTGATTGACCTGGGAAGTGTTAAACAAAAACTTCTTTTCTGAAGTGAATCTATTATTATTTCAGCTAATTATCATACTTTATGAACTACTACTTCTTTCACAGCTTGCCAACTAACATAAAATCCTTGTGAAGAATGATCTTTTCTGGACTCAACAAATTCCCAGAGTTTCTCTTTTCCTACAATATCACCTTCAACAGAACACAATGAAGGTAGCATGCAGACCTCACCAAACTCAGACCTTTATGTTTCTCAATTTCAACATATAAACCTAAGTTAATTTCATGTATAAAATATGTAGCAGAAACATTTTAGTTTTTACTTATTCCTCAATGCTTTCTAAATTAATTCCATTAATTGGGTGATATTACAAAGACCGATGTTTAAGTACTTCAGCATTTAAAAGTAGGTATGGTATAGTAGTCAAAGTTATATTCTGATGCAGTGAATGTTCTAATCAAACATATGCACCCATGGGTGATGAACTAGCATTATATCTGAAATATCTTAATCTATAAATTATTCATGTTTTAATTCTAAACTATACATGTCTTGATGTAAACTAGATGTATTGATAATTAGAACAATGTATGATATTAATAGTTTAATTGATCAACATTATGAATGTTAGAAATGATTTCCCATGGGTGAAATTAATGGTATTCAGGTTCTGTGGATTTGCTAAAACTCTTTAGAGGCACTTCCTTCTTTTTCATGAACAGCATGTAAGACTCCAGCCAGGTCTACAGCTTTCATCTGGGAATAAAGCCCAAGCTTGGATTTGCCAAATGATTCTACTTCCTGCAATTCTTAAAAGAATTTCTGGTTGCCTGATGACTGCTAGGCAAACAGATTTCTGCTTCTGGTATAATTCCAAATTAGCTTTTTAAAATAATGTCAAATGAGTATGTCATGGAGACAGCCCCCACAAGACAGTAGTATATCCAGAATCGTGTAGTCTGTATGAGAGCTTTATGCCTGCTAACTAATGAATAATTACTTAGGAAATGCCCACATATGTGTAGACATATATGGTCTGAAAATTTGTTGACCTTTCATTAAAAGCTGTGGTACATTTATATAATGAAATACAACTTGGCCATAAAGGAAGAAAAAAAGAGAAAAAGAAAGAAGAGAGAGAGAGAGAGAGAGAGAGAGAGAGAGAGAGAGAGAGAGAGAGAGAGAGAGAAGAAAAGAAAAGAAAAAAAGGAAAGAAGGAAGGAAGGGAAATCATTTGATTTGTAATAGTATGGATGGACCCAGAGATTATTATGCTAAGTGAAGTAAACCAGCCAGAGAAAGACATACACCACATGATCTCATTTACATATGGAATATAATGAACAAAATAAACTAATGAATAGAAATGGAGACAAGGATACATAAAACAGACTTAGGGGCCCAGGGTTTTGGGAGCACTGGGTGAAAGAAGGCTAAAGGATTAAGCAAATACACACACACACATACACACACACACACACAAATATATATACACACTCACACATTATGTATACTCACAGAGACACAGATAGTGTGGTGATGGCCAGAGAGAAAGGAGGTGAGAGGTAGATGGAGATGGGCAAAGGGGGGAAAACACGGACAGAAAGAGACTTTGCTTGGGACAATGGGCACGTGATGCAGTGTGCAGATGATGTTTTGTTGAGTTGTACACTTAAAACCTGTATGGTTTTGTGAACCAGTATCACCCTAATAAATTCAATTTTGAATTTGTTTCACTACAAGCTGGTAGTGATGGTACACTAGACTAAACTCAAATCACCATAATCTTTTCAGAGAGCTGCTAATAAAAGACCTCAGAGCTGCTGACTTTTTTGGCTTGGATTAGTTTGCACCAGAACCTCTGTTGGTGATCACCTTGAAAGGTGTAGATGTGATTTTTGATGTAGAATCAGGAGACATCTGAATTTTTCTGCAAGAAAAAGGAAGAAGCATTTGGGATTGGGGATTTTTAGAAAGAAGTAGACAGGAACAAGGAAGATAGAAACAATGTGGAAAAAAGCAGAGAACATGAGTCTCCAAGAGACTGGTCAGCAGACCTGTATGAAGAGGAATTTTAAAGCATTTGTTATACAAGATGTGATATAAAATTCCTCCTTCTCTTCTGCTACAAAATCACTGGTAAAATACACATTGTTCACTTATATTTTGAGAACCGGTTACTTTTTTCCTGAGGAGTGTATAAAAGTACTGCTGTCTGCATTTTGTGTAGCACGGGGCAATGCCCAGGACCGCACTCAGGTCAGTTTACATTTAGGGACCATATACACTTAAGCATAGACTCTTAGGCATTAATGTTTTTTTTCCTCTATGTATTTACTTGATGATACCTCAAGAACACTAAATAGTTTATTTTTCACATTGATATGCATTAATAACAACTGTAGGATGCTGGATGAGATTGAGAGACAGCAGACCTGAATCCTTGACATTGTTCTTTTTTTAAACTGAGTGGGAAGTTTACTTAATCTCTGAAGACTTTGTCTCAGTATTTGCAGAAAATGAGATGTTTAAACTGGCCACTCTCTAAGAATATCTTTAGCTCTATCCACTAGCACCCCACTGTATGTTTATATCAATATGCAAACTCAGTGATTCAGGTAGTAAAATTTTTCTAGTTCTTCTGGGCTCCAACATTCCATTAAGCTCTAAAGTATGTTAGAAATGCATGTGCACATTCCCCTTTAATCACAGTGTGTTACTATTTATTTACAATGGACTAGCCAAAAAATAAAATCTGAATATTAAATTGGGGGGAGGGTTCTTTATACTTTTACTATCCAATGAGACTTTTGTGATGACAGACAAGTTCTATAATATAGAAGCTGTCACATATGGTTATTGAGCACTTCCTTAAAGGGTGAATGACGTGTTTTGTTACCTTATTAAATTAAAATATTAGCCATACATTTCAGAAAATTAAATGTTACTAATGAAAAATAAAATGCTAGAATAATAATTTGTTGAATTAATATGATTCAGAATAAGTAGTGGCTTTTCAAAAAAACACAAAACCATATGTAATTTTTAAAGCTTGATAAACTTTGATGCATAAAAACTTAAAATTTCTATATAGCAAAAAATAGAATTTTTAAAAAATGGACAAAATGTGAACTTGCATTGACAGCACATATAGCACATACAGCAACTAGATGGGCAAATAGCTCACTTTCTCAGGTCAAATAATATATACACAAAATAACAATAAAGTTATATGATAGACACAGCAATTGAAATCAGCAAAAATGTAAAAGGGTAGCTTGCAGAAAAATAGTACAGATATATGAGTTGATTCTCAAGCTTATTCATACATACAGATATGCAAATAAAACATGATATTGACAAATATGAACTATTAGACAATATCCAGCATTGGTTAGACAGTAGGGAAATGAGCACCATATAAATTTTTCAGGAGAATGTAAGTGGATGCAAATGTTTTAAAGGAAATGTGGTCATGTCTGTCAGAATGTATAATGCATGTCCTCTGTTCCAAAATTTCACATCCATTAGTGTTATCTTGGATTGACTCACAAGAATATATCAAAACATATGTTCAAAGTTATTTATTGCTGTATTATAATTAAACAAACTAGAGATAAAGTTAATTACCCATAACTAGAAAACTGGTAAAATAATTTATAATGAAATGTTACATTCTGTTTATATCACAGACATATGTATTATTGGTACAGACAGATCTCATATAACAACTTTTTACTGAATCATTGTAAACATATTTGTGTACATTTTCATAAAAATAGTAATTATATTATTCTAGAAGAATACATAAGAAACCCTACAGTGGTTAGTTTTGGGGAGAATTCAGGATGGTGCCAGAGGGCAAAGTATTTAAAATTTTCACTTAGAATTTCTGAACCATTTGAGTGATTTATGTTACTTTTATTTTAAAATAATAATAAACTTGTGGGGATTTTTAAAGTGTACCAGTAATAGAAATTATGCAGGAGATGTTGGGGAATAAGTACACATTTGGTGAGCTTGAGGAATAACATTACAGGCAAATATTTTAGAAATTTTAGAGCCTACTATGTATGATACAGGCATTAGTTATCTGAGATGTAAGATTACTTACTATTGAAATATTCCTGATTAAAATAATAGTAAACATAAAAACATAGAAGCTTTGGCCCTGAAATAACTTATAAAAAACTATAGTTACATGATGATTTGGGTGATTGAAAATGATTTTTAGAAACTCTAAGAATAAAAGAATTTCAAATATATCATAAATATAAAGCCTCAAATCTTTATTCAAGGCTTTCATATGAAGCAAAACTAAAATACTGACTATAAAACATACCTATGGGAATTTTTTTCTAGGTGCACATTAGACATAATCCAGGTTAAATAGTATTTTGAAGCAAACCAGAATTTGTTTTTTGTAGGGACTATTGAATTTCTGGGAGAGAGATACCATTCTCAAGTAAATGACAAATAAACACATCAAGATTGAACTGTGTAATCTGATTTACTAGGAGGGAGAGAGATTTGTAGATATCTTTTAATCTAGGTTCAACTGAAATTAACTGAAGTGGAAATAATTGTTCACTTATTATTACATGTTCAGAAAATAAAAGACACTGATTATTTGTGGAAAGACATTAATAAATTAGTGAGTGAGTATATTATCTGTATTTAATAAAAAATAATTATTTATAATTTCTTGTTATGGAATACAAAAATATATTCCAAATATATATATTATACTCATCCATCTCTATGTAACACTAACACACACACACACAAATGAGATGGAAAAACAAGTTAACAAACTTTAATATCATTATTTAGAATAAAAGCAGCATGTACAAAGTGAGTTGATGGCCAATTCCAGGATATACTGAAGTCCTAAGGTGTTTGATAATTACCTAAAAATTAAATAAATAATAAAATAGATGAAACAGTGATCTTGTTGTATTTTCCATATGAAAAATCAGTTGATGACTCAACAAAATCATGCTACTTTGATCAATTTAGATGCAAATTTACAAAAACATAGAATCAATATTTTACTCTTTTATGAATTTTTCCATATTGAATTTTTCACAGATCAGGCTAGCTAAATTATTACAATATCTCCATTTACCCTATGTTGAAAAGTCTACAAGTCTCATAATTAGTGTTTTTGACCACACTTTATACAAAGGTGGATTGTCTATTTGGACAGAATACCACACTACATACAAAGAAGGCCAGTGTGGATATAATCACATATTTATATTTAGAATTCTTACTTAATTCTACGTATCTGTGCAGAATATTTATTTCTTGAGTTGGAAATATCTAACTCAGTTGACTATTTATTTTGTTTTGTGTGTTTCTTAAAGGTCGTATACCTCTAGGAATGTTCACTTGGGAATTCTTGATGTGTCTGTTTAGTAAGCTATAAACTGCATATTGTCATGTGGGAAAAAACCATAAATGTTCAGCTGAATAAATGTTTTAAAAAATTAATGATATTTTTACAAGCACACCTATGTTCTCTAGTCTGAGGAATAAAACAGTTTGAAGCAAACACTCTCTGTTTTCTTAGTGGTAATAACTTGTAACCCAATTCAATTTGCTAATGGGCTGCTCTGGAATAAAAGTCCCCATAAAACACCCATGTAATCTCAGAAGACAATAGCACCGTCGGCCTGAATTAAAATGCCATCCGCAGATCCAGTGTGTTGAAAATAGGAAGTGAAGGTAAATACCAGGGTCAGAACGAGCTGGGGAGCACCCTGAAGTTTCACGTGCCTGGGCCGTTTTTATCACGTCTGCCGGCCTTTGTGGGAGGAAACGACTTGAATCTGATGTGTATAACTGACATACTCGGTGATATGTCCTGGCCTTTTCTCATCTGAAATACTTTTCTGCTCAAGCTCAGTTCTTGCAACTATAATTTAAGAATTTAGTCATAACAATGTAGGTTTCAGGCTACTTGTGTGTTTAGCTCATAGAGTTTGGATTCAGGAAGAAACATTTATTTGGGAAAATGTAACATACCTAAAAAGACATGCTTTGAAAGCAGATGAACAAACCATTCTACCTTTACTTACAGTTATAGTACTTTCAAAAGCTTACCGTCAGAGCATTCTTAAACTTCCATGATTTAGTTAGTATATAAATACCTAGGGGCATACAAGACCTTTGACTGAATTGTGAAAGATATTTATAATAAAATACAATTCAGCTACTTATTCAAATATCTGGACACAAGTAAAGTATGTATGAGACTATGATCAGACTAAATGATTATTGGAATTGAAAAGATTAAGGGTATGATCAAAAAGTATAATAAAAGCCAAAAAATTGCTGCAGGTAAGGGAGGGAAGTTGTAGCTAAATATTTTAGAGAAAATCACAGTGGCAACACTTGAGTAGTATATTAAAGAAGTATATGCTATTTTACTTTAAAAAACTTTTTTAAAGTATAATTGTTTAGAGAAGCTTGTACCTTTTCAGAGATGCTTATTATAGGCTTTATTATGAAAAGAAACTTTTAACATAGTCTGCCTGTAAATAGCTAAAACTCTCAAGAGAGTACCATTTTGTTTTTTTCCAAATGATAGCACCCCGAGTGGGGGGGAAATGTTTCTCAAGATTCAGCAACATATTCATGAAGCAGCATGTGTTTATTTCAAGGTCTGTCATTCTTGAGAAATACAGGCCCTAGCCTGCTTCATTTGTGACAGTTAATAATATCCCAGAATTGAAAAGAACTGTTATTTTCATATTAGCTATGCCCTTTCTCTGGTGAATTAAGTCTCAAGCTTTGAAAGTCTTGCTTCATGAGCAATCTCACCTTTTGGTCATCAAAAGTAATTTAGCTGCAGAGCTAAGGAAGTAGCAATGGTAGTCCCTGAATCTGTTGATGCCTGAGGAAAGAAGGGGAATGAGACAGTTTCCAATTTGAATGGGACAGGATGGTGGGCAGACATGCTAGTGTGAAAGGATGGGGCTTAGAAGAGCTCTCATAAGAAGTTCAGGTGCTCAGCAGGAGCCTTGGTGGGAGATTTACTTGAGAAGGGTGGAGATTTAACTGGAAGGAGAGTCCCGATTTTCAGTGCAGTGGTAAGCCCACCTTCTGGTAGTGATCCTTCTTCACAAGAAAGGAGTGCAAAGAGAACTTGTCTTCAAGGAAAGCCCATTTGGGCAAATTTCACAACGTTGGTGATACCCTGAAATACCTAGGCACCCAAGTTGGGGAGTACTGGCTTGAATCAGTGAGAAAGTTTCAATTGGGTAGAAACACAAAGAAAATGACGGTCTAGTCCCTGGCGGTTGTCTATGCAATCCCATTTCTTCAAAAGCTCTTTAAAGTTCACTGACATTATAAAACACCAAAGGCGCATTTACTTAGTTCACTTTAAACTTGAAAAGAAAGATGGGTGGGGGGATAATTTGAGCACCTTCACCTCAAAGGGGAGTTGTAAATCAGTCTAGTACTTACAACATGAAAGGAACTTATTTCACTGCAGGATGTCTCTTAATTTTGTAGTTCTGTGGATGAAAGGCCTTTCTACAGAAACTGGAAAACAAATTGCAATAGAGCCACTAGCGTAAAACCATATAAATTTAATTCTTTCATATAGCTTTTTTAATGTACCAATAAAATTGCATAGTTTTTGACTACCTGGTAAGCAACCAAGTTACAAATAGGGTTAATTTAAAAGTTTTTATTATCTACTCCTCATGATCTTTAAAGGTAATAAAGGAGTAGGCTTTAGTGGAGTGGGGCCGGGAGGAGGGAGTGAGTCTTATTAAGCCAGGCTTGAAAATGGCAATAAATGTGATGGGACTGAACGGATAGCAAAGGATTCTTAGCAAGATATAACAGGGTAGAATTAGTGTTGGAGCAATTATTTTAGCCATATGCTCATTTTCCTCTGAGTAATTTTTGCTCTTAATCACTAATAGGTAAATTCAATCATGAGGCAATGCCCTAGATATGTAGACTTAGTAACATTGGCCGTTAGCAACCTTAGCACGGTGGATGAAAATTCTTCACACATGGCTTCTTCCTCCACAAAGGAAGTTCCTACAGCTTTTAAAAATTTTATTTATCTTTGATTTTTCCACTCAACAAAGGAAAGAGATCTAGCCTTTGAAAGTAAGGTTTTGGAAAGGAGCCACAGACAGTGTTAACAAGCCTAGGCCTGCTTTCTCAACCAGAAAGCAATGATTTTATTTTATTTTCCTTTTGTGCTGAACAATATATGTGGGAAAATAGACCCCAAGTTCATGTGAAATAGAGACTGAACTGGATTGCTAATCAGCATTCTGAGTTTTGCCCAAGAATGTGCTAACGGTGTTATGTTGATCCCAAGGTACACACACACAAAAAGCACATGTATGATTTGTTTGATGAACGTGGGTGTGGGCGGCAGTTTCATGCTGGTGGGCCAAGAGTAGTCTGACAAAATACTTCCCTGCAGTGTTTGCCTCCAAACACAATGAAGAACCTTTTAGACAAAACTATATAAATAGAATTAACTTGAGAAGACTATGAATTTCTTTGCACTTAGATTCCAGCTGGCATGTGCTTTAAGTCTTGTATATTCTCATGTTATTTTATTTATACCTCTTTTGATACAGTGTTATGTATTCCAAGATCTATTTCTGTTATTAGACTCTGAGCACCTTAAAGATAAGAACTAAATTTTATTTATCTTTGTATATCTAATATCTGTCCTGTGCCTGATACATATAGTATTTAACAAAAAGCAGTCTTAATATAAATAGGATATAGTGAGTCCTGTTTGATGAATACATAATTTGATTGAGTCTTGAGAGAAGAAAGACATTTATTGTCTTGGGCAGTTTATAAATTAGGTATCAGTTTTTATTATTATCCCAAATCTTCTACAGTCTCTCCACTCAAAGATACTCTAAAAATCTTCTATTAAAATCATTTGTTAAAATGATTGTCTCAGCAAAACTAAATGACCAAAGGTTTAGAGTTGTAAGAGGTAAGGAAGACTGGGGAAATGTGGAAACAAGAGCTCTCAGAGGATGGATTTAACAGTATTTTCCTCACACCATAGGAATTCTAGGAGATGTAGATTTATGGATTATTGACCTGAGGTAAAGAAACTGCATAGCACTAATTGAGCTCTACCTGCAGCATTTTTCATGGTATACTTGTCCATAATACCAAAATGAGGAAAACATGACAGTGTCATTAAACAGTTTGTAAGTGAACAAACCACTACAAGTAATGGGTGTCAACTTGATATCACTTTATGCCACAGGCTCTATCTTTGTGTCTTATTTCAAATTTGTAATTAATATTTGTGATTTCAGCTTACCAAAATCTTTGAAAATATAACATTGGGAAGAAAAATCAGTTCAGTGAATTTATGTTACCAAATAATATTGATAGTCTGATTAAATCTAACTGTATTTTGTATGCACACATGTATTGATACATTTTGAAAAAAAGTATTGGGCTTTATTGGAAGTTACCTCAACTTAAGTCAACAGCATACTATCAAATGAACTAATTGAACTAACACATGTCCCCATTCATTTTCACTCATATGAGTATACTCACTGGGGATATCTTAGTTCTCTTCTATGTTTAGGCTAGAGCATTGTTTGTACATGATGTACATGTGAATACCGCATCAAGAGGGACATTGAAAAAGCCACAGGTTGCTCAAAAGAGAGGATCTGGGTTAAAAAGAAAACCATGCTATACGAGGATGTTCTGTGGAGCAAAGGGGAACATCTAAAAGCTGTTCATAAAGACAAACACTGTGCTCTAGATCTCAATTCTGACTGTAAATGCCTTAGAAGCCATCATCTCAGCTTCCCTTACTGTGACACCAGGAAACTCTGTCCGAGTTAATACTAGAGTTTCAAACTCTACAGTCAGATTATGCCAATACGCTTTATAACCTTGATCCTGACATCTTGATCATCATTCACTATGGAAAACACTCTTTCATATGCTATCTACCCAAACTCATTCTCACACAGAATACTTCTTTCTTTCACCTTCTTTCCCACACTTTTCAAATCTGCCTATTAAATTACTAGTCTAATGTTTGAAAACATTGATGAAAACAAAAGCCGACTCTTTCTCAACAATATTCCTAATACTTGCTTTCTACCTCTCTTGCTAGAAGAAAACTCTTCTCTTAAATCTTTTCCAAGAAGAAAAAAACATGCTTTTTCAAATGCTATCAGGTCTGGAAGGGTGATTATCATTATTAATTTCCAAACTCATTCACTGTACTCTTAAGTAATATTCTCCCTTAAATAAAGTTGACCACATCTGAATGTGTTCTCTGTTTTTCTTCTTTAGAATATAAAAATATTTTAGTTACTTTCTCATACTGATAAAAGTTTTTGGTATTCAGTATTTTTTCTCTATTGAATGCTTTGTAATCAATCATGGCAATTTCAAAGCTTAGAAGAAGAACCTACTTAGATCTAACTTCATGGATTCTTACTTATTTAAACTCAGTTAACCTCAGTTCACTTATCTTGACACTAGAGGAAAACATGGAATTGCCTAGAATTAGGTCACTACAAATTAATGAATCCCATTTTAGCTGGACCACAGAAATACTCAACCATTATTTTATTCATCCTGGTCAGCTACTTTTTCCTTTCTGTTCAGCACCTTTCTTTTTAGATTTTTTTCCACAAAGCCCTCCCCCAGTTGTTTAACAACTTAATGTACATTTTTAAAATAAAATTGAGGTTTTAACTCAGCTACCCCGTGGACAAAATGATTTACATCTCCACATGCTTTTGACTTTATTCTTCTGGGATCAGATGGTGAGGTTGTCTTCATATACTGAGATAAGTTAAGCAACTTATCTCTGCCTATCATCTTCTGTCTCTTCTAGGACCTTTGTCAAGTTTATCTTCTATCCTGTCCTTTGCCTTCAGTCTATGTGTATGTGCTCAAGGTTCTCAATTCTAAGCAGTCTTTCCAGTGACTCAGTTAATACCAACCTATCTCTTCACAGTTTCTCAATGGCCTCTTAATTCATCCTTCCTAGACTCCCTTTCAGTTCTGTGATCAGATTTCTGTATTTGAGAGATTAGTCTTTTCTTTTCATGCACCTAACCCTTCAGCCAATTTATCACTCATAGTTTTACCACAAAGCTATGAGTTTAATAGCCACAAATAGGTATTTCTAAATTACACCCTGACCTACCTGCCAGAATAGTTAGCAGTATCTCAAACACATCATCAATGCCAAATTTCACATCGTCTCCTGCTTCCCATACCTAGCTATTCATGTAGAAAACTTCAGTTAACAAACCTCTGTCTACAGAGATGTTGAGTCCCGATACCTCTGAGTTAACTTACACCCTGTTTCCTCCCTCACACTCAGTGTATCAAATCCTGCCAATTATACCTTCTATTGATCTCTCCTCTCTTCTCTTGCACCAATTGTCTTAGTTGCAGGTAATGATTATATATTACTTGGATTATTGAATTAGCCATTTAATTGGGTTCTTTACCTTCAGTCTTAACTGACTGCAATCTACTTTCGATTACTCTCATAGGTAACAGAATATGAAAGCATGTTTGATTTTTGTAAACAAAGTCTGATTTAATTATGTTTGAAAGTAGCTTCAAGGAGCAACTAACCACATTTCTATACTTGGTGAATGCTCTGGCCTATAATTTTTCAGGTCACCAAGTACAGAATAACATTGATCTATAAAATAATAATTCATCACCCCCATAGCTGCTCTCATATCAGCTGACTCTTTGGAAATCTAAGTCTGTGAAAATGTTCCCTCTTTCTTGAAGTAGAAAGGTGCTTTCTGAAGTATACTTTAGAGTATTATCATTCTCTGTTGAGGTAAAATGTAGCTTTAATGGCATATGCCCACCCACTATCACAACCCCAATGAGTGGGACTACTCCTGGCTTTCATAAGGTAATAAGTGATCCATTGATATTCACTGTCAGAGAAGATCTGTTGAACTCCCATTCCACTCCCACTCTAGGCTTCTGTGACAGCAAAGAAGTTTACCATAGGCCCAAGAACAATAAGACTAAAATAACTTCTAAGTATGAAAGTGAAGAAGGAAGCAGAATTAGTTTCTGATCTAGGGAACTGGAAATAACTTTGAATTTAATCCAGGTATTAGGGCCTATTGTTAAACCAGATCATGAATCCTTAGTGGCTAGAGAAACAGAGAAAGGTATAGTTTTCTTTTTAGCAATTTTTAAAATATTTTAATTATTTATCTTTAGAGGAGAAGGGAAGGAGGGAGGGAGAGAAATATCAACGTATGATTGCCTCTCATGCATCCTCTTCTGGGAACTGGCCTGCAACCCAGACATGTGCCCTGACTGGGAATCAAACCATGATGTTTTGGTTCGCAGGCCCGCGCTCAATCCACTGAGCTACACCAGTCAGGGCCTAGAAAGGTATAGTTTTGACTTCAAAATTTTTGAGCTCGGAAAAACCACAGAATGAAAAATTCCTAAAATAGTTCTCTCCTAAATTGAATGGTTCTGTATTTGGTTAAATCCTGAGCAGGCTATTGCCCTACAGAGCTTATAACCTTAAAAAATTAATCACACTGTTGAGTAATGAATGCTGTTCTATAAATTGCAATAAGCTCTGTTACTGAGAAGAAATCCTGTAAAAGATTAAATATCAAGATTATATTTCAAAAATAGGTACTCTTTCAGGAATAATTACCCAAATTGGCAAAAAAGAGTACTAGATTCCCTTTTAGTGGACCCTCTGGGTGTTATCTGAGTCCATAAGTGTGTTCAGCTTTAACCGGCTTTCTATACATTAGGCCATTTTGCATATCTGTAAGAGTAGAAGATAGCTTATTAAATAAATAAAAATAGTGCAAATTACTGTGGCCCAGTAAGGAAAGGTATAATTGATTTCTGTCGTGTAGAAAAGACAACACCAAATATTACCTATGGCTGTGTAGAAGATCAAGCAGTTTTAAATCTATTAACAAATTAATTTAAACATTTCTGAAGTTTCAATTCTCCTTCGAATTGGCTATAATATCATATTGGTTCTCCCATTAATTAGTGAGTTAAATAAAATCTTTGACTTACGTTTATTTTGTACAATATTATAATTTTACCCTTTGAAAATTTAGTAGCTGTATAGTCAGGGGAAGCCCAAGTAAATCCAATCAGTAAATTCAGTGAGCCCTCTGATAGAAAGGTGCGAAGGTTTTGTCACATGGCCAATGAATAGGGATTGACTGACATTTCCCACAGATACCTACACATCAAGAAGGAAAATCCTGCCAAACAAAGTGATTTTACCCTTCTGCTATCTAGATGTGTAGTGTTTCTAAACATAGAAGACTTTAATTTAGATTTTGCCTAAAGGCAGCAGGTGCTAGATGTTCCTTATTATTTGGTTTCTATGTCAATGTTTCTTGCTGTTTTTTAACTACAAGGGTGGAATTTTGTAGAAGAATTTTGGTGATAAAGAGTAATGTTGAGTGTACATCTCTGAATTTAAATTGCTTGGACCTTTTAATGAATGTTGCAGTATATAATCATAAAACAACAACAACAACAAAATAAACCTATCATTTTCTCAAATTGTATTTAATCAAATGTCATATTTAATCAAATATCATTATATTTAATCAAATGCAACATTATTCCACAAACATTATTTTATGAATTGACTCAGGTGAATAAGGCAATATATTAGGATCTTTCAGTGCTAAAATAAATACAGAAGACAAACATTTTACAAAGGAGCTCCAAATCAAGTCAGACAGAATGGAATATATAAGTAGAAGGCAAGATAGGGAACAATAATCTTAATATATCAGCCTTTCATTTATGAATGATTAATATACATTGTGAATAACATAGTGATGGGACTTATTCTTTTCCTTTAAATGTGGTCAAGACAAAAGATACACACACTAGATTAACAAACAAGTGCTTGTGAGGATATAAAAAAAAGGGAATACTTTTGCACTATTGGTGGGAATGCAGATTGGTGCAGCCACTGTGGAAAGCAGTATGGAAATACCTCAAAAACTAAACATGGAACTGCCTTGTGACCCAGTGATTCTATTTCTGGGAATTTATCCAAAGAAACCCAAAACACTAATTCGAAAGAACACAAGCACTGTTATGTCCATTGCAGCGTTATTTACAATTGCCAAGAAATGGAAGCAGTCCAAGTGTCTATCAGTAGAAGAGTGAATAAAACAACTGTTGTACATTTACACAATGGAATACTACTCGGCCATAACAAAGAAGAAAGTTTTACCCTTTGTGACAGCATGGATGGACCTAGAGAACTTTATGCTAAGTGGTATAAACCAGTCAGAGAAATGCAATACCATATTGATACAGGGTGCAGCCAAGGGGGGACCCCAAACAGGGATTTGGAATGGGGTCCAGAACTCAAGGTGTCCAGGAAATATTAAGATGTCCTCACCCTTTCCCTGCCACAGGTGTGAGCTGGGGGAAGGGATAAATGGAGCAGGGCCATTGAGAGCTGTTTTGCATAGCAACAGCTTTGCAGCTCACCTCTTGCATGGTCATTTGACATATCTATAGCCTTTAACTGGTTTCATAGATATGTTAAATAGCTGTGGCCAGGCTTTGAGCCAGAGAGAAGGGAGTGACTTCCACCCAAGACATAACTGGGAGGCAACTCCCCCTGGTTACAGATTGGCATGGAGCTTTAAACACAGACTCGGTAGCCATTGAAGGGAGAACCATGCGCTATTGGCCAGAATGGGGACTCCGGCAGCCCTGTGAGAGAGAATCACCATGTAACTTTAGTGGGGAGAACCACTCACTTTTGGCCAGAGTGGGGGACGCCCCCCCACTTCATAGCCATAAGAGTCATCATGCAGCTTTAGCAGAAAACTACCACGTGGCTTTAGCAGAGAATCACCAAGTGGCTTTCTATTTCTTTTCCTGAGATACAGTACCTTGGACTGGGCAAAGAGGGAAAGAAGGACTCTGCATGTTTGTGGATGTTTTAAGGGACTTTGGGATTTTAATGAAGACTTTGAGTCATTACTCTTAAGTTTGTATAACTTGAATAAATAATTATTTTCCTTTTCACCAATCTCTAACATGGAGAGCTATAATTCTCTGGCAAAGGGAAAGGTGAACCTAGTACAGGTGGACCCCAGGAGAAGTGGGTGTCAACTAGGTAACATTGTGGGACTCCCTTCCCTGGCAGCCAATCAGGGAAAGTCATGGGAGACCACATGTGCAGTAGCTTTAAAGTAATACAACTGCTTGTACATGCCCAATAAAAGCCTGCCAAGACTACGAGGAAGGATCCGCCTTATAAGAACAGAGTCCCTCCAGCCCATGAGGTCAACCTCTTCTAGGAGTTGGCCTGCTCCCATGTTCTCTGCTATAAACTCTGGGTGTTCGGTTCAATTCTTTGTCCTGATAACCAAGAACCTGGTTACCTGTGCCCACCTGTGACAATATGATTTCATGCATATGCAGAATCTAATGAATAAACTGAATTAACAAGCAAAATAGAGACAGACTCATAGATGGAGAGCAGACTGACAATTCTGAGTGGGAGGGTTAAGGGGTGTAGAGATCGAGCAAAAAGGTAAAATGACTCATGGACATGGACAACAGTTTGGAGATTGTGGGGAGAGGTGGCATAATAGGAATAAATGGCAATAAAAAATACAATAAAATAATAAATTTAAAAAAATAAAAAATGTACATTCAGATTAGTATGAAAATAACAGACCCCGCCAACATATTGAGAATTGAACATCAGTATTTTTAGGTACTCATTGCAGGGACACAGTGAATACAGGGAGCTATATCCTCAGATCTTCCCAGAGGATATTGAATTCAAATATTTGTTAATATTGTTTGTGAATTTAGAATTATCCCAAGTGACATTTTCTTTGAAAAAAAAAACATTCATTTTAAAAGAAGGCCTCGATAACTCGATAACTGTTAAAAGCCATCACCACAAAGAAAATATGGGGTCCACTGGACAGAAAGCAAACAAGAATGTATGGCTGCTACCAACTTTCTTCGCCACAGTGAACACACAGTCAGAGGAACATGTGACAATGCAGTACAATTTGAGACAGAGCTAAATCTGAAATATTCTTGAGCTGACAGAGATGGGGATATAAGAAATTTTATGCTATGCTAACTTTCACTTTTCTGATAAATATTTCTTTCAATCAGGTTAATATATTAAAAAAACTGACACAAAGTATCATTTTCTTATTTTTCTACCATTTTTAAATTTCTACTGAGAAAATTTAACATGATTTAAATTTATAAATCACATTTCAATTTTCAAGAATGTTTTTCATATAAAAATCAAGTGACCATAATACATACACAAATTAAATACTATGGGAAGAAAAGAAGGGTGTGAATAACTCCACTTGGCAAGGCTTCATAGCCGTGCCTGTTATTCGAAAGGTGGAGATGAGAGTGAAAGGCATTCCAGAAGGAACACAGAGGATGCGCAATGTGGGTCATACCAGGAAATGCCAAGTCAGGAGTTCTGTGTGTTTCCCCAGTGAAGAATGTGTAGAGGAAATCACACTAAACGGGGGTCAGGGCTTGACTGTAAACAGCATCAAATGTCATGTTAGATTGTTAAAATTTTACTCTCAGGGCCACAGAAAAGATCGTGGGCCACTGAGAGACTTTAAATTTATTGAATGGCAATGTGATAGGATCAGAACTATGTTTTAGGTAGATTAGATTGACCAAATTTTCAAAGCAGTCATTACGGTAGGTCAAAATCAAAACTGGGAAAAGCTATTAGGGGGGATTTTCAATATATAAGAAAAGATGAAGAATATCGATCTACAACAGCTTTTGTGGAAATGAAATAAACTTGTTTCTCAATTTGTAGATGGCAGTATTTTCATCTTTTATAGTGAAATATAATTTGTCAGCTTTTTCCTGTAGACATTATTTCAGAGTAAACTTTTTTTGTTCTTATTTTTAACATGAGCCTAATTTAATTTATACTTGTTATGTATGGTTCTGAACAACTGAATTGATTTTTATTATGGTCTTTTAAAATTGCAATGGCCATGTGTTTTAATTAAGGAACATGCTATATGAGTATAATAATGCTTCCCTCCTACCATTTGATAAATCTGAAATTTAATTTAAAAAAGTAAGTGCTTGGTAAAAGACTTCGGTGTCATTACAACTCTGAAAATATTCTTAATCAGAATTTTTATTTCTAATACTAATATTTCCATGCTTCTGTATATAAATCCTAGCGAATTTGCTGAAAGTACCTACAAAAACCCATAGTTGATTGGGAAGACAGTTGGGAGGGAAAGTGGGATACAGAGGTTATAGGGTAGTAGATGAATTTCATCAAAAGAGGGACACTTAAGTTGAGACTGACAAAGATAGAGAGACTTTGTCCAGAAAGAGCAGATATTGCAGTCATTCCAGCAAGCAGCAGGAGTAAGTTAGGCATGGAATGATACAGCAGCTTCTGGAAACTTTATAGAGCAACTCAGGAGACTAGGGTATGAGGAGCTGTGTATTAATCATTGAGCCTGGAAGAGGAAGGGGAGTCAGAAGTCCCACATCCTGTGTGAGAGTTTCTAGCTTTACCACCAAGGCCCCAGAGGAGCTCTGAGCAGTGATGTATATAATGGGATTGACAATGTCTCTGCCCAGCAAGAGATTATCATGTAAAGGGGGAGGTATACAAAAAAGATCAGAAAATATTATGAACTTTAATATGTTAGTAAAATTAATGTTTGATTTAGTGTGCTTTACACTGAGTACATCAGTGCTTGAGAAAATGCATAGTGAGGACTGATTAAGGTCAGGTATGGTTGATAAGAAAAGACTTTCCTAGAAGAGGTTTGTTTGGAGCCCAGGTTTGACATGAGAGACATGAAGACATAAAGTAAGGACAGGAAGTATCCTAAGTAGAAGCATTTAAACCAAGGAGCAAGAAGGAGCAAGTTATATCAGAGACGAGCTCTTAAAATTAGTTAAAATATGAGAATGAAAGACAAAATGGTTTTATATTATCTAATTCACTCGGGAAGGATGGAAAAAAGTTGTTGTTATTTCAATTAAAAAAACGGCAATGTTTGCAGAGAGATTTTAATCAAGCTTATAATTACATTAGTTATCAATTAGCCACTTGAAAAAATTTAACTTAAGGTGAATATGTAAACATATTAATAAAAATTTGGTAAGCAATTTCAGTTTTTTGTGAGACAAAGTAATTAAAGTAGATCTTGATTTTAAGTGAATTAAGGAGATCAGCTTACCACACATCAAAGTATATAACAACATAGGTGATGCAAGTATATATTTATATTGACAAGTGCAAAGAAATAAAAATTGCAAAAAACTACACAGAAAGCAATCTTGTTCCCTGGAGAAAAGATGTATAATAAGCACTAGTGATTTTCTCCTGAAGTGTATAGTGTTGGTTATATAAACATTTCCCATAGGTAATTGGGAAAGGTGTTTGTTATCTTTTAAGAATTCTTATCTGAGATAAGGAGGAATCTGCCAAGATCTACAAAAAGCTCCTTCTGCTGATTCATGAGAAAGTGAGTGGTGTCTCAGGAAGGAACATGAATTATATCTTTAGTTACATTGAAATCTTAAGTTCAAGTCTGAAAGATTTGGGGCGGAGAAGTTGGATTGTACTTCTCTTATCTAATTCTTATCTAATTGAAAAATGCATTTTGGAGACAAAAAAAGCATTTGGATTTTAGTCCATGAAGATGACGTAAAAAAATTTTATTGTGTTTTCTTAGCTATAGCTCCTCATTTCAGAATAATGACATCAGAAAAGAAAAAGAGAACATCTGGGGAGAAAATGCAAAGATTTAAAGCTAAGCTTTGTTCATATACCACTTCCAATAGGAAGGCCCTCCATTCATTTTTGTCATCTTTACCATCTTTTGATTAATTTTTATTTGGATGAAGAAAGAGAAAGCATATACAAAAATATCACAAAGGTAAAGATGGGAGGAGTTGATAGACCCTGGATTCAATTGCATTATTAGTTGAAAGGAAGTACCGAATTAATAGGATAAAATACAGGAGGTATTAATGTAAATTCCTACACCTAGGTACAGAAATTAGTTCGACAAGCACTGGATGATAGAAAACTGGCTTAGCTGCATTTTCGGTTTAAAAAAAAAAACTGTGTGGATAAAGTTAGTTTTACAATTCTATACAAGCCAACTGTGTGATGTGACAGCCAAAAACTACTGATGAATCTTCAAACTGCATTAAGAAAATTATAGTGGCCGGGGAAAGCAAAGTAATAATTCTCTGGCATATTGCTTTGCCCAGACCACATCTGGAACTACACGTTAATTTCTAGACCCCATTGACAGTTAATTATAGTATAGCCCTAGGAATATAATCAGTTGTTAAGTACTATGGAAACCATAGGATATAAAGAAGAGTTGGAAAAAAATATTGTGCTTAACCTGGAAAAGAAGCCTGGCTTAGAAGCTGCCTTAAAGTCTTTGAATGACTGTCATCTGGCCAAGAGTTTCTACTTATAACATATAGCTTTTGAATTGTGATTAATGTGAATTCAGGGGTAAATTTCAGGGGAGATGAGGTTGGGCTGATAAAAGGGAGACCTTTTTAACACTTGAACTGTCTAACTGTGCATGGGCTACTTCATGAAGTAGTTTCAGGTACTAAATATATTCATGAACACCTACAATGTGTGTTGAATCATCTGCTACCAGTGAAAGCCAATTCTTAAATATTTAGGAATATTGCCAGCCAATTTGGTAACCTGAAATCAATAAACTGTGGGAATATTTACCCTAGAGAAATTGACAAGTCTTGTCACTCAACTGGATTGTTACAGATAATGTTAGTGCAACAGATCAGAGTTTTCATCCTTCAAATCTAAAAGCCTATGAATGGATGTATTAATATGTAGCAGAATATAAATTGAGTTTAAAACAACAAAAAAACAGAAGTAATATGGATAATAAAGTCAGCAAAATTTGTGAAGGAGGTTGTAAGAACAAATATAAAATAAATAATAGAAGAGTGAATTATATTCTGTGGGAACAAGGAAAAGGAGAATTAAAGACAACTTTCTAAATATTTTGAATTCAGACACTTCTGAGATTTTCTTCCTTGTTGAGAGGAAAGCATAATATCTTATGAATGTCTCCCCCTCTTCTTTTTAAAAATAGATATATTAAGTAAAAAAAATAAAATTATATTCAGAAATTATCAAGTGCATTAATTACAAATTTTGAATCTAAGAAATTAGACTGTCTTTCAAAAATGCAAATATATTTTCATTATGTTTTCCATAGTTAAGTGTAAACATGAGATCATTGCTTCTGTAACATGAATTTATATTCTTCATTCTATAATTTAGGAATGGGCTAATTATTACTACATTTAATCATAAACATAAATTACCTTAAATCCAGGGGTATTTAAGATTCTTTTCATATGGGTGGCCCTTTTGATATATGCTTAATTAGTGTCTGACTTAGATGTTTTTGCTGAAATAACCATATTACAATGTTCAGTGAAAACAGAGCTCCTCTAGTTCATCATGTTAAAAAAAAAAGTTTAATCATCCCACATTTCAAAGTGCAATAGCTTTGAAATTAAAAAAGTCTTTAATTGCTGCATGAAACCTTAATAAACTTTAATAGTTATTTCAATTCAAAGAGGAAGAGAAACTTTTCCAAATTGAAAATTATCTGTCTTCTTTCTCTGAGTACCTATCAAAAATGTGTATGCTGCTAGTATGAAGATAATTATATTATAACTCAAATGTTATAATTATTTTTACACTAAATAAATTCTACTACTAATTAGATCCTTAAGAAAAATACCTATGTCTCCTTCATTTTTGTGCACACACATATATTGTGCACAAAACCACTTCTCATAACATGTGTGCAGTACATATTAAATATTTTTATGAGTAAGTTCATCCTTCTGTTAAATAATAGAAGCAACATACTGTTTTTGCGAATGTACCCATTAATGACATGAGCCAATTCCTCTAAAAGTTAATTTTTCCCATATACTGTTTGAGGTGCTACCTTACTGTGGTCTTCACTCAAGGTATTGATTTAAAATTCATAGATACATGGTAAGCCATGTTTTTATGTAGAATGAGATTTTTGAAAAACACGTATTGTGTTTAATAAAATCCAAACTAAATACATTTGCAATCATTCTACCAAAAAGTGAGTTCAAATAATACACACATATGTATGTGTTGGTGTGTGTTTATACACATAAATATGGATTTGTGTAAAGTATATGATATACACATACTTATGTATGTAAAAACATAGATCATTACCCATATATATATATTTGTTAGACCAAGCATTCATTCACTCAACAAATATTTAATAAGTGCCTACTGCTCACCAGGTAGTATTTTAAGTGCCTTTGATACATCAGTAAACAAAAAGGAGAAAACAATGCCTATCCTAGAAGAGCTTACACTGTGGTGGAAGAGATAGCCATTGAACCACTAATAAAATTTTTAAAAAGTGGTTAATATTTTTAGTAAAAAGATAATGTTCACTATCAGAGAAAATATCAGCAAAGGGGCAAGATACACATAAAAATACCAGTTTGGTGAATATTTCAGATGGTAATTTGGACCAAGGAAAAGGGTCAGATTCCACATAAGGTTTTAGAGGTTCAGTCAATGGGGTTCCTGAGAGAATAGATGCAAAATGTGAGGAATAGAAAGGAGTCATGGACAATGCCAAGGTTTTTGTCCAGAACAACTATCAAGTGTTAGCTGACTTGCGGGTGCTGTGCACGTAGCAAGTTGGGTAATGGAGTAAGAACACCAAGAGCAGGAACTAGGACATTCCAAAACCATGGTCAAGATAAGCCCCAACACACAGGTGAAATGATTCATAGATTTCAGACCACAGAATGAATGTGAGCGAGAGCTAACAGACCTCATTGGGACAGGTCGGAAAAGTAATGACATTCTCTTCCTTAGTCACCGCAAAATGGCAATTAATATATTGTTTATGTTAATTACATAAATTATAGGATGTCTGACATTTTCTCTATACCTTCCTTAACAATATTAGAATGCAATTAAGAATTATCCTTTTTATGGCATAAAATTCCAAGGGGAAGGATTCTTCATAGGGCTGGATACTCTACAGTGTTGGAGATGTAGCTATAGTCTGTCCAGTACTTATTTAATTGTGCTCTTTTCAATGTTTGCTGGTTTATCAGGTTGGTATAAGCTATGAATCTTCCACACTGGATAATAAAATGCCATTGGTTTTCATTTTAATTGAGTGGAATTTATTATTTTATTGACTGAAATTGGAATTAAACTGACCCTTACACTGCCTGAGAATATAAAGTGATGTGGTGAGCAAATTAATTCCATACAAAGAAGAAAGAGTCTTTTCAGTCTAGTAAAAGAAACAAATGTGTCCCAAGTACATTATTATAGGGCATATAGCTACATATAGGTAAAAAGTGTAACTTGTTCTAAGCAGGACGCTGCTACAGAAAATAAACACACCATGCTTTGAAGCCCTAAGCGCTCACAGACAGAGGAGATTAGGTAGTCAAGAGGAGACCCAAGGAAGACTGTGCTAAGAGCTTTGTAGGAAGAACAGCCTTCTGTGGGGGTTAGAGGCAGTAATCAATTCTCACAACATGATTGCAATGGCAGACGCTAGCCCAGATAAGCTGGGCTTAGTTGTGACAGTTGCTTTCCTTTATTAAAAGTGTATCTCTGCTAGGCATTCATGCATTCATTCTTGTTTGACTTCCTATATTACTTATAGGAAACAATTTATTAAACCAGTTAGACAAGGTTGAGCACAGGTTGAAGGCAACTCTATTACTTTTCACCTCTACTTTTGGATTTCAACTAAAGATTGATTATTCTTATTCTTGCCTTGTCTTAGGTAAAGTTGGACAGGCTACATAGGTTTAAAAAACTTTCAAATAATAAAAAGAAAAATACTGGGCCTTTCTTATAAAAATACAGACTTTTTTTTTAATTTAAACCTGCTCTCATAGACTGTATGAAGAAAGAAACTCATGGTTGGCTTCATTTTTTTTCCCTTGATGTACTTCTGAGCCTACTGTCTGGAATTTCTTATCTCCCCTTTCCTTTCTCTACAGTGTCAGGAATCGGGGAGTAGAGAAACAGTAAAGGGTCAAAAAGGCCTTATGTGATGGCTTCGGTTTTAACTTAAAGTTGTGCCTTTGTACCAAGTGCTGGCCTTTCTTTTCTAGCGGGCTTTTGTGGTTTCCTTGGCAGCCTTCCCTGCTGGAACTTTAAGTATTAAAAAGGTAAAGCTTGCCATAGGAATGCAGCTTGCATAAATTCCCAATTCTGTGTTTAGGAACTTATGATGGCAACTTAATATCCATCATGGTAGGCGTATTTACATAAAGGAAATATTCAAATGCTACAAATCTGGTCTTTTAAATATTTTATTCAAGGGGTAAGGACTGGCGATTGTTAAATTTGTACTAGCAGACCAGTTTCCAGGCCTCTTCAGCTGGCCTTTTGCTTGAAAGTGCTTTTTGGGAGTGATGTTATATATCAGTCATTGTCCCTTAACTTTAAGAACATAATATAAACTTCCAGAGTTCTCCTAAAGAGTTCCTCACTTTGGGAAATACAATGTACACATATTGACAAATCTTTCCATAATTTTCTCACTATCAGAGTCCAATGTCCAATAACATTTTTTAGGCATTTCTTATAATAGACATCTGTCGTCTGACCTCCTTCCTTAAATTATTTATTTATAATGCCAGACATTGGGAAAAAATAGCAATTGCTCTTTACTTTAGTTGTGGCTAATAATACTATTGCTGGAGGCAAATAATACCACAATAATAATGATTACTACTATTGTATTATTATTAATATTGTTATGATCATACTTAAATAGCTCCCATTAGTGGGACTAATAGGGGGCTGCTTCAAAGCCTTTTGCATATTACCAGTGTTCACTCAGCTAACCTGTGTGGCACACCTGAGTGACTTTATAGATTAAAACAAAGAAGCAAACAATAAGAAACAAACAACTGAGGGACAGAGACACTAAGTAACTTACACTAAATCAGTCTATACTGTGTATCCTCCTTACCAGCCTGTTGAGTCCTCCAAGGAAATAAAAAGAATTAGTACTCTGAACACATCTGGTCTCTATGTGCTGGGTGTTATATATGGAAGCCACATGACAACTCCCTGTTAGTTATTACTATTCTGTTTCACAGAGTGAAACTCAACATGTGGAATGACAAGAATAAGATGTCAGCATTAGAAAGGGGTGATTCTAGTATTCGCATGAGTTCTCTATCTCCTCAAAATTCACGTTTTCACAATTTACCACAGTGCTTTGGCAGGAACTGACCATAAGTCTTTTTACCCTCTTCAAAGAGCCTCATATTGAATTCTCAGTACATAGTATATTAAAAAATTAATTATGTAATATTAAAAACTGAAAATTTTATATGAAAACAGTAAAATATAATTAAAATAAAGAGCATAGTATATAATTAAGCATCCTAATATTTGAGAAAAATACCTAACTTATTGAGTGCTTATGGTTTTCCAGGTACTGTCCTAAACTCAAACTATCTTATATTGCAAAATACCCTAATACAGAGTTTCAAATATGTTTTTGTTGTTAGACTCTTATTCATAAATTTTAGAATTAACTATTTGCTTATTAACTCTTCAGATTTCTTAGTTCTTCTTTCCTATCTCCATTACAACTCCACTCTCATTAGAATCCATGATGGTTAATATTACGTGTCAAACTGACTGCACCATGGGATGTGTAGATGTTTAGTGAAACATTATTTTGGGTATTTCTGTGGGGATGTTTTTGAATGAGATTAACATTTAAATTGGTTACTGAGTAAAACTGACTTATCCCCCAAATGTATGTGAGCTTCATCCACTCAGTTGAAGGCATGAATGGAATGAACTTCTCAATTAGAAATGTTCCTCCTATTGACTGCTTTCAAAATGAGACATTGGGTATTTCCTATCTCAAGATTTGGACTGAGAACCTAGGTTTTGAACCTGCCAGCCTTTGGAATGGAACTACAATCACTGGAACTACAATCATTGGTCTTGAGCTTGTTGACTCACTCTGTACATCTTGAGACTTGTCATTTGTATAATTGTGTAAGCTAATTCCTTATTAAAAATCTCTTTATATGTGTATATATACATATAGCTGTGTAGATATGGGTAGATGGATATGCATCCTATTGATTCTGTTTCTCTAGAGAACCCTAATACAGATTCCAAAATAGTTTTAGCCTGACTGACATGACTATACACCTATTATTTCCTAGGAAAGCTACCCGGCTACCAGGCTAGAACTGGGTGGAAGAAGGGGACATCACCATGGTGTACATAGACTTTCTTTTTCCATCTATTTTTATTTCAACCTCAAAGATTCTTCTCCTGGAATACCACATCATTATTAAATGAAACATGTGACGAGAAGTAAGAAACTGTAAAAATATTCTATTTCTTTTCAACCCACCATGGATTTATGCATTCTTTCAACAAACGATCAAGGGCTTATTCTATATCAGTCACTGTGCCACATGTTTCAGGATAAAAGGATGCCCTGAAAAATGCAGTCAGGAAATGACATTGTTCAGTCAAGAAATATATTTTCTATACATGCTGAATTAACTCAAGGATTACATCACTAAGGACTTTTTTTAAAAAAATAAAAATAGGTTTGGAGTGGTTGGGGGACACTGCAGACAACTGTAATTGAACAACAATAAAATAATTATTAAAAAAATAAATATATATATATTTAAACAACACACAGTATCAAATCATGAATATTTTAAATTAGCAATTATTTCAAAAGTCCATAAGTAAGTATTACAGTTTAATGACTCTCTATCCTACTAGGTCTTAAATATCAGTTGCTTTAACAAATGGAGGGTCACAGATGTTTTTATGGTAATTATCTATTTTTAGAATTTGGAGCAATAGAACAATGCTAAGGAAATGTCAAAAGAATGAAAAAAATAGAGAAATGCATAGGTATTCCAAAGATACTGATAAAATTTATATAAGACAAGGGACCATTTAAGATCCAAGTAACCAAGAGAAGAAACCTCCTGAAGAAATCATAAATGGAAGTAAAACAAAGGATATTGATTTTTAAGGACGCATTTCCCCTAGTATTGATCTCATTTCACTCACTGCATGGAATAACTGTTTTTGTGGGCGCTTTTTCCAACCCCAGTGAGGGGCAAACCAAGGGAGCTCTTCAGATTTCACGAGACACAGGAACCGCCAGCGAGCGGTCCCTGTGGAGCGGTGGGGACAGAGGAGACGGAAGGAACACAGAATATGGTTGCAGTCACTGGCCACAGGGGCAGCCCTGTCTTCATGAATTTCAGCATGAGCAAAAATGGGAGAACTTGGAATTTGATTAATGGGGACATTAATCAAAGGGTCGCACGTATTTATTTTAAAGACGAAGGAAAGCTGATTGGAGCTGAAAGGTCAGTGGAATGAGCGAAATTTAAAATACTTGAAAAGAAAAAGAGAAGAATAGAGCAGAGCCATGGGAGGTAACGAGTCAAAGAACAGGTGACAAGCTCAGCTGAGTTGTGAAGAGAACGCAAGTACTGCGACAGAGAGGTGAAGTAATGTGAGAATAAGCGCTGGTGGCTGTAAAAAGAGTTGAAGGATGTGGACCCTGCAGCCAGGCAGCCTGGGCCTTATGCTGAGCTCTACCAGTGTTTAACCATGTTGCCCCAGATCAATAGTTTTCACTTCTCTGTGCCTCCATCATATAAAGGAGAACTAATATTAGTATCTTCATCATAGCATTGGTGTGACAATAAATGTGTTAATAAATATAAGGCACTTAAAATAACGCCTGATACATAATCAACACTGAATGCTAGCTATAATTATTTGTAAAGTTATTTGCTGCACTGAGAGGGTAGAAGGAGGGAAATTAGAATTTTTTACAGAGAGAGAACGTCCTCAGGGACTGCCGAAAAGTGTCCTCACAGTACATTGCTCTAACACAACAACACTAAACTAACCCTGAGTAACCAACAGAGTGCTTGCTCTTCCAGCACTTTATGTAACTCATTACATCCTCCCCACAAGCCTGTGAAGCAGGAACCATAATTATTCCCATTTGCAGATGAGGAAACATGTAGATTATATAAAATGGGCATCAGGTATCAAATGAGCTATAAAAGATTATTCTGCCCTGCTTTGAAATAAAATGAACTTTGCAGCCTCTGTAACCTGTTCCAAATCATATTCGTATGCTAGGATGCCCAGTGAAAGCGGTGAGCAAATGAGAGCATTAGCCACATGCTACACAGGTAAACTATTTGTTAATAAGGTTGTATAATTGGTGTAGATCAGCGATTTTCAACAGTGAATTTTTAAAGCATGCGATACCTGACGATTTAGTCAGAGACACTAACTTCTTTTCTTTAGATTGTCCAATTAAAAATGGTAACAGCCAACACCACATAGCCATCCATCGTGAATGGATCAAAATCATACTTATGTTTTTGTGAGATCAGGAAAAAACACAATATATTTTTGGTGTGTCACAGAATTTTAGTAATTAGTTATATGTGCCATGAGTTGAAAAAGGTTGAAAATCACTGGTATAGCTTAAGGATAAGGGGTGGGGGTGGGGGACCGCCAGGAACAACAGGGAAGAAAGGGAAGCCAGGCTGAGGAGGACCAGCTTGACTGTGCATGCAGAGGGGACCCATCTACCTAATGCAGTACTGAGACGGTCTCAGTGGAGCACAGGGTGAGCCCTACCTGCCTCATCACAGAACTCTGTCCAAGCCGCACTCTGCTGATGGTGTACACATTATGTAGCAGGAAATTATCAAATGCACCTCTCTCCTCAGGGAAGAATAGCAAGCCCATCCCACCTGCCACGTTAACCTTTTTTTTTTCTATTAAGGTTTTTGTTTCCTGTTCTCTTTTTCTCTCCTTATTGCTCATAAACATTCAGTTGCCATTAGCTTTGCTGAAATGTTCAAGTTTTCCCAGAGCTGCCATAGCAGTCCCTGTATCACCAGCTTCCTTCTCTGACCTTATCTGTGATACACAAGTAGCCATCTGCTGTTGAAAATTGCTTTGTTGCCAGCATCAACTGTTAGGGTATGTTAGGAAGATTCAAATCTGTTACTACCATGCAGTGGAGAAAAACTCTTTTAAGTATTCTTAAACGTTACTAAAAATGGCAAATGCTTGATTTATTTCCATTTGAGGAAGCTGAAAAAAAAAAAAAAAACAGGGGTTGTAGAGCACTGCTAATGTATAGGCATCCAGCCTAGAGATCAGTTCCTCATAGGGAAATGTATTGTCATTGTTGCTACACAGCTCTGAGGTTATGCTGTAGAAGACACTCTGTAATTTTAGTTTTGTTGTTTTTGTGTGTTCTGATCAAAGCAGTTCTTCTTGATTGTTTCATGTAACACCTTATTGCATTTTATGTGTTAGGTTTAGTTTTATTTCTCCAAAACAGCTTTTGCCTTTTTTCTGATAGTTTATTTTTATTGTGTTTTTCCCGTTACCATTATCCCCCTTAAGCCCTCTTCCCCCTGTGCCATTGCCCTCCCTCACACAATCACCACACTGCTGATTGTGTCCCCGAGTCCTTTTTCTGTTTCGCTCGATCTCTCCACCCCAACCCCCACCCCCAAGCTGTCAGCCTGCTCTCTATGTCTCTCTCTGTTTTGCTCATTAGTTCGGTTTGTTCATTATATTCCACATATGAATGAAATCGTGTGGTATTTGTATCAATATGTCTCTCACTGGCTTATTTCACTTAGCATAAAGTTCTCCAGGTCCATCCATGCTGTCACAAAGGGTAAAATTTTCTTCTTTTTTACAGCCAAATAGTATTCCACTGTGTATATGTCCTGTAGTTGTTTTATCCACACATCTACTGATGTACACTTGGGCTGCTTCCAAGTAGCTTTAACTTATACTTTTTCCTAATAGGTAGGAATAATCACTTGGCTTAATAAATAGTTTGAACTTGAAATATTTAAAAAGATGTTCTTCGGATACATCTTTCTGCTCTCTGTATGGAAGGGCTATTCTCATCACGTTGGCTTGAATGATGGACTGCTATTGAACAGAATGCTTTTCTTACCAACGTGAAATGCGTTGGATCAGACTTCTGTCACTGGTACTGCCCACTGTTTATCAATTGAGGCTAGAGTACAAAAGTGACCATTATAGTTTATTACACAGGTAATTTGAGAGTTAGGACTAGAATTACTTGTTACCAAATATTAATAGTTGATTTCCATTAAAAAAAATTTTTGGAGAAGCAGAATGGAAAAAAATGCTCTTCTACCAACTTAAAATTCCTTGACAAAGGCATTCTTTAACAAAGCAAATAAGTATGTTCCTGAAACAGCATTCCAATGCCCAAAGTCAGCATTCCTTTCTCTAGACTAGACTTTGAAAGGTTTGGGGTGAGTATTTTCAGAAGAAGTAGTTAGAGCCCTGGTTGGTGTGGCTCACTGGGTTGAGTGCCAGTCTGCGAACCAAAGGGTCGATGGTTTGATTCCCAGTCAGGGCACATGCCTGGGTTGCGGGCCAGCTCCCCAGTTGAGGGTGCACAAGAAGCAACCACACATTGATGTTTCTCTCCCTCTCTTTCTCCTTCCCTTCCTCTCTCTAAAAATAAATAAACAAAATCTTTAGAAAAGTAATTAGAGATAAGGCAGGCCATATTCATTAGGGAATTTTTTGGAGTCTGCATGATCAAGATCCTTGAAAACAGAAACGGAAAACAAATGTTACATAATGTATAGCATAACATCTAGAAGCCATTTAGTGTTCAGTTATTCTGTCTTGGAAGCTGGGATAGTGATGAAGATAAAGTTGATTAAAAGAAGTTTGTGTGTGGAGATTGTTTGCATGTTTGAAGTCTGTGTAATTGGAAGAAACTGAGTGTGGGGCCAGGCTTAGAGTGTGACCCCCTGGGCCACACCAGGGCAGCACTGCTCAGCTGAGTGTGCTCGCCTGTCCAGACATCCTAGGCCTGTTTGGGACTGGCCGTGCTTCCCATCTCCTCTGACAAACAGTAAGCTAGGGACACAAAACTAACTCATCGGAGTAATGTTGCTGTAAGTGTACCAAGATTTATTCAGCTATGCTCCCCTGGAGAATCTAACATTTTACTCTCAAGACAGAAGAAAAGAAAAATGTGATTCTAGGGATCTCCACTGGCACATAGTAAGTGCTCAAAATCTTTGTTGAGTGAACGATTAAATGAGTTAATATTGAGTAAACATTCCAGGTGTTGTACAGAGCTGTTCTGAAGGAACGATGGGGATGAAACCCTTATCAGAATGAGTTAAAGAAAAAGAATTAAAAGAACGAAAGGGGAGAGAATGAAGGAGGCAACACTGATAAAGGTTTTTGGTGTAAAAGGGATAAGAGAAATGGAGTAAGAACTCAAAAGGAAAGTAGGTGAAACAGATTTTATTAAAATAAATGACCTTTTTAGGATATGTTATTGCATGTTTGTGTTTTGATAGAAATGATCCTGTACAGCGGGTGAAATCGAGTGGAAGAGGGAGGGGGAGACGTTGCTGGAGCGCCGTCTTTCAGTCGGGCAGAAGTACAACGTTAATAAGAGGGAGGCTGGCCTTATCTTCACCCATTGGTTCTGAGGAGCTAAAGTGTTTCTGGAGGGAGATGGAGGCAGTGTATGGAAACAGCAGGTGCTGGAGTGTGAAATATGTCCTTTCAATCCCTTTCATTTTCTAATGGTAAAGTAATCAGTACCTTCAGCACACAATAAGAGGCAGGAAGTATTTCGGGTTTAAGGAAAGAAAAAGGTATGAAATAGTCTAGGAGGAACGGAGATTGAATGAGCCACAGAAATATACCAAAATTGCTAGGCAGCACTAACAACATTTCTGGCTTCTTTAAGACTTATTTCCTCATCTTCTCTACCCTCTAGGTTTATTTAGAACTTGAAAACTAGGTTCACAATAAAAACTTTCCATCTGTAAAAAAATTATAACGTTTTTAACTGGTAACGTTTAAAAGCGATACATTCTTGGGGCAATGCCACTGCAGCCTCATATTTAATCTTTTATACTCATAACCAAACTGGTGCATTTATTCACACTTAGTGCCACTGCTCCTACAGATGCATGGCTGTCCTCAGACAGGATCTCACCCTGACTTCAGATCACACAAGTCCGTGGGATAGGGTGCACATATTGATTCAATTCAATCTCATCACCTTTGAGTAACATGGTATTGCAACACTCTATCAATTTTCCACTTTGGGCACTTAAGATATTCTACATTTTGATTTTAGTATTTTTTGTGAATATTAAAGATAAAGGTTTAAAAATAATAACAAGAAAAACAAAATAAGGAAACAGTGCGTGTTTGTGTGTCTTGGGCTTCTGGGAACAAATAGACTGATTTTACTGAAGGTATTTTCATCAAGGTTGTATTGGTCCACTCCTCTTTATTACCTGAGAAACCTGAGGAAGAAAAAAAAGTGAGGAATATGGCTAAAAAATTGCTTATATAGGTAAATTTCTCTGTACAGTGAAGTATTTTATGTCTTGTTACATATAGTAAAATCATAGTCTTTTTTATCTGCCCAAAATTATTTTATGAAAATTTGGGGAACTGTGGAAAAGCAAATATGGCACATAAAATGTTATAGAAGAAGAACCTGACAGTTAAAGTGAACATGTTTCAGCCTCTGTGTCCTGGTTCAAATTACTGATCTTTCTTTAGACTGAAATTGCCTTCGGTACATTCTGACTATAAGAACAGAAATTCTAAGAGATTCTGTATGGTAGAAATCTTAACAGAGATTGTAATTATTATTTTCACCAGCATGTGGAATGCACATGGTATTTATAATAACCTGTCATGTGTTCAAGGTCATTATCATTGTTGGTTATGTATGACACACTCTTTCAGGAATGTTAATGCCTCATTTGAGGAAACTGAGGCATGAAACATGTTCAGGCAGTGAATGGCAAAGAAAACAGTGAATAACAGTTTAGTTTTGTGATTTTGATCCCAGGGAATAATAATTTATGGGACTTATTTTATTTCTACTAATCTTTTTTCTTTTATTTATGTTCTTTTTTCTAAAGCACTGAGCTATTTCAGAAAGGATTCTTAGTCTTTGGATACATGCTGAGCTTGTCCTATAAATGCCTGTGAGAATTTGTCTCAGTATGACCTGACATATGCCAGTCAGGCAAATGACAGGATGACCTGTGCTGAATATGGAGTGAATCCCAGAGTATATCTACGTGTGCAGTTTCAGAAGGAGACTGAGCATCTTAGGCTTCCATGTCCCAGCAGTTACCAAGTTTTCCCACTGGCAGTAGTAGCAATGGCCTAGTATGGATTTCCCACGAATGACCCTCTGACACAAGTAGGAGCCAAGGACCTCTCCTCTCCTGAGGAGAAGAGTAGAAAGCAAAGGTAGGCAGGGAGACTCAGCAAAGAGAACTTTAAAAGGGAATTTCAATGGAGTTTCATATTGCACATCACATTGTGAAGGAGAAGGTGATAAACCAAGGGAAATACCAAATGAGGTAACGTGTGGTTGCATATGAAGTAGAAGAAAGCACGAGTACAAGGCAGTTGGGAATATGCATACATTATCTTAAATATTTGAGTGAGGAGGTGTATCAGAAGAGGAAATTCCCTGTAGGGATATTTTATTTGATCAGACTGATAACGTGTTGTGCTGGGAAAATATGAAGGTAACCACTGATTATCAAGCCCAAACAAATGACTTTGATATGAGTAATGGAGTGTGATTTAATAAGACTCTTTAGGCATTTCAACTTGACGCATGATTATTGATGATTACTTGATTATCTAATTCCAAAGTAAACATGCCTATATATGTATTGCATGATGTATATGGTGATGTCTGAGGGGTATTCTCCCAGAGCTTTCCCTGTCTGGGAGAAGAATAAGGAAAAGGCAGAAAACATGTATTAGTATCTCGGTTGTGGGCCGAATTGTCTCCTTCCAAAATTCACATGTTGAAGCACTATCTCCCAATATTTTAGACTATGACGGTATTTTTATGTAGGGCCTTTGAGGAGGTACCTAAATTAGAATGCAGTCGTTAGGGTGAGCCCTAATACAATATGACTTCCTTGTAAGAGAAGATTAGGGCACAGGCGACCTATAGAGAGGGATGATCTGTAAGCCAAGGAGAGAGGCCTCAGAAGAATTCAAGCATACCAACACCTTCATCTTGGACTTCTAGCCTCCAGAATTGTGAGAAAATATATTTTTGCTGTTCAAACCACCAGACTGTGGTATTTTGCTTTGGCAGCTCTGGCAAATGAACATAATTCTTCAGAGTATATTTAAATTGGCCCTTATATTGCCAAATAACTAAATCTTTATTTTATTATTGAATTTTATTGTTATGCTATTACAATTGTCCTGATTTTTTTCCTTTTGCTGACCTCCACCTAGCTCCACCCACCCCTTCCTCGGGCAATCCTCAAATCTGTTATCTTTTTTCCAGGAGTCTTGGATACCCACTCTTTGGCTAATCCCTTCACCTTAATTCATCCAGTCCTCCTCTGCCCCCCTGACAGTGGTCAGTCTGTTCCATGGATCTATACTTCTGTTTCCCAAATAACTAAGTCTTTAGGGAAAAGGGGGGTACTCTGGGGACCCGTAAGGAAAAATAAATATCACCATCAAGAGCAATTACATTCTCTTGAGAGGAGAGGTAAAAGAAGGAAATAAGGCTTCGTGAAAGAGCTGGCATTTGGATCTTGGGGATACTCTATTTTTTTATCTTTGTGAAGCAAACCTGCAAACTGCTCTCATTCATTCATTCATTCAGGCAGCACTATATACTGAGACCCAGTCTATTAATATTCAAACCTAGTTAGACACAAGTCATCCTGCTCAGGGGAAAAAGGAGTTTCAGGTCATGGGACTCATTCCAAAATCCAGTAGCAAATATTGGTCAGAACCTACTGGGAATATACGGAACCTGAGGGTCATTAAGACCCTTAAGGGAACTATTGATTGGGGCCAAATATTTTCACTCAGCAAGTGAAAAGTTGCTACATGACACATTAATCATTGAAACAGCTAACTTTTAAACTTGTTTTATGCCCAGGTTTAGTGCATTCCATTTTATTTACCTGCTTTAGCTGGGATGTTCTCTACTACAAGCAACAGAATTCCTGCCCTGAATGCTCAGATGAAGAGGGGGAAATTTCTGGACTCCTGTATGACTAAGATCCAGGGGTCATGATGCATTTCCAGGAGCATCTTAAGTTCACTTGCAAATAAACTTGCAGGAGCCCATCTCTTTCCCATGTTCCTTCTGGGCTTCTTTCTCTCTTGTGTGGTTCAGAGACATTCCAAGCAATGATTGCATTTTTAAAACAATGTATTGAGTTGTTATTTATATACAACAAAATGCACATATTAAAGGTACCATTTGATAAGGTATGGCATATGTACAATATGTATATATTTAGAACCATCATCACAATCAGAATGAAAAACATATCTATTATCCCCAAAACACCCTCCTGCCCCTCTGTTATCCATTCCTTCCTTCACTCTGGTCCTTTTTTGTCACTATGGGCAATAATCGATCTGCTTCTTGTCACCATATATTATTTTGCAATTTATCAGATTTTATGTAAATGACAATATAATACGTCCTCTTTTTTGCCTGATTTTCTTACCCTACACAATAATCTGCTATTCATCCATATTCTGAGTGCACCAATATTTTTTCATTTTTAATTTTACTGCTATGTAGTATTCATTGCATATATACTTACCACATGTTGTTTATTTACCTCTGATGGACATTTTTTTTCCTAGTCTGAAACTATTACAGATAAAGCTCTTTTTAAAAGTTACTTTTCTATAATCATTGTATTATGACTTCTATAATCAGTATTGTAGCTTGGTGATTTGAGTCTTGTTTTCATACATTTTTGTACACATTTTGATTTTTGTATACATTGGGCAAGTTTCTCACAAGTGCTTGAAATATCCTTGTGTGTGTGTTTTTTTTTTGTTGTTTTGTTTTTGTTGTCACCAGAGAAATAATTAATTAGCAATTAAAAATAAGTTTATTTATTGGAATGCATTATGTTTAAGATATGTAGACTATGTACAAATGTTACAAAGATGTGTCCTTACATGAACAAGTATAAAAATATAGCATGTATAATAGTCTGTACCCACCAGGATGAAATCCCAGGCTAGAAGACTTCTGCAGGTGCTGGGTTAAGACACTTATCAGAGGATTTTCTCACCTGACTCCAAATAGGAGGTTAGCTGATTTCCACTACTCTTTTCATAGTATTGTTGCTTTTGCCTTGAATACATCTTTCATGATATGTGTTGTGAGAGTGCTTGAAAGAATAGAGAGCTGGTTGGTATTTCATCAAGTATATATAACAGGTGGTGTGACTATCTTGTACCTACTCGGTATTAAGTTTGAGGCAAAATTTACTTGGAAAATTGAGTTCATTATAATTCATGCCACCTGGAGAAAAGTTGCTTCTCAATGACATCTCACTATAGCTACCTAAAACAATCCAAAAATCATGAACCATCAAATTGATTAGTTTATTTCACAGTACTCAGTTACCTCCTCTCCAAGATGGGAGTGGGTAAGAATGGTACTGACCAGATAGAATCCTGTGAAAATTAACTTATCTTTTAGGGCTCTTTCAGGTTGAAAATTTTATAACTGCCAGAATTTTAATCAAGCTTAAACGAGAAGGATAAAGCTATATTTAGGAAATCTAACATTAGCAGCAGATGCAAAGACTTTGGCCCATGTTGTGGGTTGAATTGTGTCCATCAAAAAAAAAAAATGTATTGAAGTCCTAGCTCCCTGTACCTGTGAATGCAACCGTATTTGGAAATAGGGTCTTGGCAGATGTAATCAGGGTGAAGCCATACCGGATTAGTGTGGGCCCCTGACTAATGACTGGTGTCCTTACCTTACAAGAAGAGAGAATTTTGGACACAGAGACACATACAGACACAGGGGAAAAGGTCATTTGAAGACAGAGGCAAAGGTTGGAACTGTCATATTTTAATCAAGGGAATAAAAGAATTGCAGATATAGGGGACATTTTTTTCTCTCCATTTCTAGGATTTGGGGGCTGGTAATGGGTATAAGACAGATTCATAGGAGAAAAACAAATTTACTTACATATGTATAGGGTCTCCCATAAGAAAGAATATGAGACCCACAGGCAGTCAGGCAATTAAGGCTTGTATGCCCTCCTGAGCTAAGGAGAAGGGGTCTGCGACTTCCAAGGGAAGGAAGATGTTTTACAGGAAGATGAGAAGAGTAAATGTTTGGTAAACACATGTTTACCATGCCGTGTAGAGACAATAAAACGCAGAGGGCTTTGACTTCCGGGCCCTGCCAAGCTGCCCCCTGCTTCCCATACCTTCCTCGTGTCCTTCCTACTCATTCCATGAGAGTTGTCATCCTGCAGCAGGACCTCTGTCTACATTCTTCTAGGCAGTTGAGGGGAAAGGAAAAAGAAAAGCTTTCTCTGAGTGTTTTGGGCCCTGACTGTCTTCAGCTCAAAATAGTCCATACCAAAGGGGCACATTCTGGGGAAACTTGTTGTAAACCCCTGAACTGGCAATTACCAAAAGCTAGAAGAGGCATGAAAATATTCTTTGCTAGATCCTTCCAAGAAGTCATGGCCTTGCACATACTGTGGTTTTGGACTTTTGGCTTCCAGAACTATGAGAGCATAAATTTCTGTTGTTTTAAGCCACCGAGTTTGTGGTACTAGTATTTATTAATTTCAAATTATTTAAATAGATAAACAAACAAACAAATAAATAAATAAATAAATAAAATTTCTACTTTTAGAAGAGTGGGATTCTCAACTGAAATAATCCAGAAAGATACAAAATTTCTAGCCATGTTTGATAATAAAAATGGAAGAGTATGTTTTACTTAAATTCCAAATATTGTATATAAATATTTCATCTGTCAGGAACTAAAACAGATTTGTTTTAAAAAAGAAAAAAAATTTCTCATAGTATTGCTTAGTTGGTAAAAAAAAAAAAGAGAGAGAGAGAAATAAGAAACTGAAGTTTGGACATATTACTTTCTGTCAACTTTTGGACCAAGTAATTTAATTGTACTTCTATTTAGGTAATTTATCTTGTATTTTAATTCATTTCTTGGTCTTAAATATACTAACACATAACTCAAAAAAGCCTGATTATGATCGATGATTTTACAAAATTACATTCAAACAGATATTTTGTTTTCTTCCTTTTTTCTTTAAGAAAACATCATGAGAATTGAGTAGTTCATGCTACCTCAGAGTAATAGGATAACGAAAGTAAGATAAATGCAAATCTAGTTACTATATGCTATTAATTAAAAAATATCACCAGTTAATTAAGGTTAAAAGTTTCACAGTGAGTCATTATTATTTATGGATCCTGAGAGACTGAATGTACACACGAGCAATGCCCAACCATATACAAAAATAAGATTCTGACCACAACCTGCAGCAACAAGCCCAGGAAACCAAACCATTCCCTAAATTAATCAGCCCTGGGAGCCAGCCTGCCATCTATAAATCAGATCCCTGGGTAGTCTGGAGTTACAATCTAAGAAGCTAAACAATAACCCCTGTAACAATTGGCTCAAAATGCTCAGGACCTAATTAATAACTGACAGCTTCTTTAATTTTTGTATCCACTTCCAACTTAAGATCAACAAGGAGAAGTCAAATAATGCACCCCTAACAGATCACATAGGACGCCCAGCTTCAAGTTGGACCAGCTCCAGCTTCCCCGTGCCAACAGACTGTAACCCTGGCACACCTGACGTCTTCTTCACTCTTCCCTGTCACAAAACTTTCCCACTTGTCTGTTGGCATGCCAGTCCCCCACAAGCACAAGTGATGGCACTGACTCTCTTGCTATAGCAAGCTCTGGATAAATAACTTTTGCTTTATTTTACATAAACTTTCTAGGTAAAAGAGCCAAATAGAGGAAAGAGCCCTTAAAACTAATTGCTATTTCTATGAATTTACTTCCAATAGTTGAACCTGTACAATCAGAGTGCTCAATATTTATACTGCTGAATAAGTTATTTACAACAGAATTCTAAATTTATATAACTTTTATTTGTGTATGTAATGTGATAGCATAGGGTATATTCATCGATGAGCAATAGTTGAGGTGTATGAACATGTTCGATTTGGCACAGACTGAAGGCATACCAATGATTATTCTCTAAGGCAAAAAAGTAGCTGCAACATTTCATTATTAAATGTACATACAAGGCATGGAAGAATTGGTGAATAATTACATGTGTATCATGTATTCAGTCCACCAGGACTAAAGTTCATCTGTAAAGTCAAACAGACAAACTTCATATTTCTCACTTAGCCTATATCACAAGTTTATCACATAAAGCATTTTTATTTGAGTTCTCTTACATATAATTGATAACATGCTTGTTTTATTAGGTTTGAGACTAAAGCTTTAATCTCAAACCTTGTACCTTGTGTTTTTATTCTTGTTATTAAAGAGATTTATTTTCATTTGAATTAAAAATTTGAAAGTCTTTTACCCAAGAGTTGATCCTTTTCTGTATACACCAATGCAAATGACACCATACTTTAAACCAAAGCCACATTCAGAACCTCCAAAAGTTTCCTCCTGCCTCTTTATGTATGATTATCATTTTTGTTGATAAAAACACTTAACAGAAAATCAGAGGAAAAGGGGAAGGGGTCACAGGAACAAGTATAAAGGACACATGGGCAAAAACTAAGGGGGGTGGAAATGGGAGGGAGGTGGGGAGCACTGGGGGGTTGGGCAGGGATGGGAGTAAAAGACAGAAAACTGTACTTGAACAATAGTTAAAATAAAAATTTTTAAAAAAAAGAAAATACCTTCTTAACACCAGTGGAGTAAATGTTGCATCACAAAGTACCACCACGTACTAACATAGAAAGTAGTTCAAGTGTTTATAAACTAGCTTATGCTTAAAGCAAATGCTTTAACATTATATTTGCAACTTTGCTTCAAATTACACTCCACTATTAATGTGAGTCTCCTTGTAACTGGAAGTAGCTGAATACTGGTCAAGTGAATTTTAAGTCACCACTGGACTACTCGGCATCTGATTATGTAACTTGTATATTTTACACGCCCTGTCCTTTTCTCTAGCTGCCTGGCATTTCATAACATTTTTTTTTCTACAGCTGTTTTTGTCACTTCAGATTTCTTAGTCTGGAGGTGTACTAACAAGTATGAGAACCAACAGGTTATTCACCACTTGAGATGCAGCTAATACAAAGGAAAACTGTAATGTAAATTAATTTAAATTTCAATTTTTATTTAATAATTATTATTTATTAGACTATCACTTGAATTATTTAAACTAATTAAATTTACATTAAATACTTAAACTCAATTTAGCTATCGAAAAACTGAATTTCCAGAGGGTGGGGAGGTGGAAGAGTATAGAGGGGAGATCAATGGTGATGGAAGGAGTCTTGACTTGGGGTGGTGAACACACAATACAGTACACAGATGATGCACTATAGAACTGTACACCTGAAACCTATAGAATTTTATTAACCAGTGTCATCCCAATATAGTCAATTTTAAAAAAAGGAAAATTTAATTTATTTTTGGAAAATAAGTATGCAAATCTACTTTCCAAATGCAAATTTTATTACACCTAAATATTCAACACATATATTTCTAATAAAAGTTAGTGTCTACCCTAGCTGGCATAGCTCAGTGGATTGAGTGTGGGCCTGAGAACCAAAGGATCACGGTTTGATTCCCAGTCAGGGCACATGCCTGGGTTTCGGGCCAGTTCCCAGCGGGGGACGCACAAGAGGCAACCATACATTGATATTTCTCTCCTTCTCTCCTTCCCTTCCCCTCTAAAAACAAATAAATAAAAATATTAAAAAACTTAGTGTCTGAATTGAAATATTTTGTATGTGAAAGATCAACTCTGGATTCAAAGACTTAATATGAACAAATATAGTATACCTTATTAATTAATAATTTTAGTTTGATTATATGTATAAATATTGTTTTTTTCTTTTTTAAATTATCACCAGAAGCTATGACCACTGCTTTTTAGAGAGAGAAATCTGGATGTGAGAGATAAACATTGACTGGCTACCTATTTCATGCACCCTGACAGGGAATCAAACCCGAAAACTCCAACAAACCGACCTTACCTGGCCAAGGCAGAGACACTGTTTTCTGACATACTGTGTTAAAAATTATTAAAATTAAGTTCATTTGCTTCTCAATACTTTTTTAAATGTAACTACTGAAATATTTAAATGCTTTGAATTAGCTTGAATTCTGTTTCTATGGAACAGTGCTGGTCTAACATATTCAAGGCTCTTCCTCAACTCTCTTTGGATAATGGGAGTTGTCTTTTCTTCCTTTTTTTTCTCCTATCTATGAGGCAACACCGGTCAGTATGGCACATTTCAACAGGCCTTTCTAATGTTCAGAGCAATTCCAGCTCCTACTGTACACCCATTCCTTTTTCTCTATGGAAGACATTACTAGGTTTTGTCCATATCTAGTTCTTTCACAAGGTACAGAAAGAACTGCGCTTACTGATACCATGTAGTTAGTTGGGGCAGTATCCCACATGCTGGCCAATAACTTCTGAGTGGAAGTGGCATGTCATTTACAACGTCACTTCTGGGTGAGGTATAAAGCACTGCATGACCTAGTAGCTTTTTTTCATTTTCTTTCCGAGCCTTACGTTGGGATGGTGGGGCCAAGGGAAGCAGCCTGTATGCTGAGATACTATATGGAAGACAGCTGGGCTGGGATTCGCCTTCTCTAAGTTCAGCCTGCTGTCACCGCACATCCAGGAGGACTCCCGCGGACCTCTCCAACTCCCAGCACTTCCGTCAGTTTCTCTCCTGTTATTTTCATAAAGGACAACTCCAGATCCATATCTGTACCTAGAAAGCCTCAATGCCATTTGTTTTGTATTTGTTATGGCTCTGATTATAAGTACCATAAACCAATTTAACCTATAAGTGGGAGGGGGAAGGATATAACAAAGAATCTAAGGTGGTTTTTTTAGAACAAAAACAATTACTTTTATGAAGTAACTGAAGTGATAAATATACATTAAGAGTTATTAATGGCTTGGCTGGTGTAGCTCAGTGGATTGAGCATGGGCCTGCGAACCAAAGGATCGTGGTTCAATTCCCAGTCAGGGCACATGCCTGGGTTGCAGGCCAGTTCCCAGCAGGGAACACACAAGAAGCAACCATACATTGCTATTTCTCTCCCTAACCCTTCCCCTCTAAAGATAAATAAATAAATAAAATCTTTTAAAAAAGAGTTATTATTGCTAGAATTTTTAATATTTGAATAAATCAAAATAATTACTTGTTTTTTAAATTTTAGCTTCCCTTCTTCTTTTGGTTAATAACAAGAAAAATCAAGGGGGAAAAATCAAATCAGGTAATCAGATGCATTTATTATTTATTTAATTGTTATCTGATTCTACCAGAAAGGCTCTCATAATATTTATAGTGCCTAGATACTCATAGATTCCTTTTAGAAATATTTTTGAGTATAAGAAACTGAGTTACGTTTGCCTTGGCTTATGTAGCTCAGTGGACAGAGTGCGGACCTGCAAACTAAAGGGTTGCCAGTTCAAGTCCCGGTCAGGGCACATGCCTGAGTTGCAGGCCAGGTCCCCAGTAGGAGAAGCACAAGAAGCAACTACACATTGATGTTTCTCTCCCTCTCTTACTCCTTCCCTTCCCCTCTCTCTAAAAACAAATAAATAAAATATTAAAAAAAGAAACTGAGTTATTTAAATGCAGTTCATGACTTAGGCGACCAAAACCTTTAGTGAATGCTTTTCATTATAATGTTAATGTTTCAGAATTACTAACTTCCTTGTATCAAACAAACCTTCAGAGCAGCAATTTTAATGATTGCTTTTAAAAATTAGCAACTAATTCAAAAGAAGGAGTTTTAGGGTAAGATTGCTTTTCTTTTAAGTAATTCAACAAATATTTACTGAATTCATCTGTGTGAGGCAATATTCTAAGAGAAGATATACATAAACAAATCACAATTCTTGATCTCGAGGACAAGAATTTAGAAACTAGAATGGGTTATTATGTAATTGAGGGAAATATGAAGACAAAATGAATTTTTCTATGTGTTGTGGTTTTCTTTTCCTCAGAGTATCTCTTTTTCCCATATCCATTGGTACTGAGTTTATTACAGGTCCAAATGCTAGGTAATTCCAAATCCTTACCCCAGTGAGTAACGATTTTTTTTTGTTGTTATAGGACCACTGCAGGAGAAATGAAGCTGAATGTTCTCAGGTTAGAAAAAGAGGCTGAGAAAGAATGAAAGAAGAGGCCGAGCTTTGAGATGAAGGATAGGAATGGCTTTACCTTATGAGCTATAATCCATCAGATGGAGGAAGAGAGTGGATGAAGTTCATCTCAATGCTGTGCCTTTCAAAATGGCAGCTATCTGGATAAGATTAACTGCATCCATCACACAACAGTCATATAGACTCCAGAGGGAGAGATGGCAGAAATAGTGGGCAAATAGGGAAGAAGCTGGGGGATAGTGTGAGCATGTTTTCTCCCCTACACAGAGCCTGAGATGGATTTCCTGCCTAGCCCTAGAATTGATGGGATTGAGTCTTACATTTCTGATTTAGAGAAACAGACACATGTGACAGTGCTAACATCTGAGGCTGAGAAGAAAATTCACACTGCCACGGGCTGATAACCGAGGCTCACTGTGAGGCAGTAGGTGTCCATACCGTTGTTAGTGAACAGCTGCTCTTACAAGCCCACTGAGTTTACATTCCACTCTTTCAGTTACCCTGGTTCAGGCTTCACTTGCTTGGAAACTCTGGACTTTTCTCAATCCAGCAACTAAAAAGGTAATACTTGCCTATAGGAGGCCCGGAATCCCACTCCACCATTAAAACATTAATAACCCTCCGTTTAGTCTGTGCACCTCCATTCACAATGTTAATATCGTGACATCTGCCTTGTTTATAACCCATCATATTTACCAAAAATAACTGAGTTACCAAAAATTTAGACAACCTGGAAAAAAAGTAATCTTCTTAATAATATTCAAACATGTAAAATTATATAAATCTGAATTATAATTGTGACTTACTGAGTTCTGAATTCTGAATTCCTCATTGTGAATTCTGTCTATTCAAAAATCCATTCTTTAATATTTACTAGATTTTAACATACATGGAAGTATATGGCAGTGTTATAGACTTAAAAGAGAATGAAATGATACCTACAATTCAAAAAAGTCAGTAATTGTTGTGGTAATTAATAATAGTAACACTGATGCATTATATTATTGATACTGAGTTTTTTTGTTTGTTTGGTTTGGTTTCATTTCACTTTCTAAGATGAACCAGTTATGTGTAATGGGAGAATATTTTTGATATATCAACTGATTTATCTCTTCACTTTCTTTTATTATTACTAAATAATAATAAACCTTTTCCCCTAAACCTTGAGAGGAAAATATGTGGGATTCCTACATGGAGCATAGATAGAGAATTTTTTAAATCTAGCTTCGGGTGCCAAAAAATAGGCTTTTAAAACTTATACCAGAAACAATATTACTGAAATAACATTTCTCATTTGCAAGAGCTGGCCATTTTGAAACTCAGAAGGCTGAGTCTTAATGGCAGCAGAGTGTGAGCATTATAATGATTACAACAAATTATAAAAGCAATAACTAAATAGCCAAGCCACCAAACTGAGGTCTGTCCAAGCTGAGACAAAGAGAGAAAAAAGAGACGACATCAGCAAGAGGGATTTGTGGTGAATGGACCAGACCTGAAAATCCTAAGAGACAGTACCGAGAACTGTCAGGTCTCCATAAAGGGCCCTGTATAAAGTGTGCCTGCCTCGGGCGATCATTCCAACACATTTCCAATAGAACAGCACAATATCTCAGGTAAGGACATAAGAATTCTTGTACATCTTGGTGTTATGCACCATCTGCTAATTAGTTAAGCAAGAGTGATGCCGAGCCCCGCCTTTTGGGAAACACTGAAGTGATTAACCTCCTCTATCAGTGTCCCAGGAAGTTCCTGAACTCTCCCACCCTTACCCTTGCACCTCCCACACCAAACAGAAAGCCTGATGCCCAGAAAAGCAGCGGTGGCACAAAGAGAAGTGGACGTGTAGAAAGAGAACCTTCAGTAGCATTAGTTGGCTGGTGCAGGAAGGGACTAGTTCACAATTCTAACCTTTTTTTAATTTGAATACAGACCAATGACATATAGTTTTCTGATTTAATGTCATATACTTAAAAACAACTGAACTTTCAGTATAAATATGATTCAGTGTTTAAGTTTACCTTATACATGAAAATTTTTCCAAGATTAAAGATTAAAAAATTCACCAGAAGCTAGGTTAGAATCTTACAACTCATAGATATTCTTTAGAAAAATTAGTTTTTGCCTTTAAAGTTCTATCTTCAGGTTCTCCTTTATCTGTTTCTCATTAAAATATAAAGATGAAATTACTTGAAGCTTTTCTTAGTGTGTTTTAAAGGTTGGGGGACATCCATCACATTTTTAAATTATAGAGTCATTCTTTAGTTCAAAAAGGTAATGTGAACAAATTTTTTGACTTTCAGAATTTCATTTTATTTATTTATTGCTAAAAGGTGTATCCTCATCAGCTCTCAGCAGGCCTGGGCAGGGAACAGATGTTTCCTATCATGCGTTTCCTCTCAGTGTTTAGTTTTTGACAGGCTGAAATTAGAGTATTTATCACTGCTGGTGTTGTGCTAGTAAATTCCTATTTGCTAAATTCACAAAAAATCTTTCAAAGAAATCGCACATCTTTTAGACTAGGGCTATCTAATTTGACTATCATGACAACTTGTAGTCAAAATTTCAAGTAGGTGTATTGAATAAACTTTCACTTTCCACAGGATAGCATGTTCAAATTAGCTGTTTAGGCCAATTTGAATTTTCAGTGTTTAAGACATCTCATAATGGGAAAAATTTAAGGCAGTTTCTAAATATACATAAAAACAATAATAAGACATAAGTAAAAATAGGATATTTTTAAATAAAATCTTTAAATTGGAATGTCTGAGATATTATTATTATTATTATAAAAAGATAGTAGTGGTAAATCATATTTTAATATATTTTATAATTTAGTAAATTCTCATAAATTTAACCCTTATTCCATAATTCTCTCAGTACAATCTGATGAGTCACACAGAATGGGCATTATTAGTCATATTTTATCAATGAAAATATGGAAAGAAAGATTAAGAGATTTATGTTCACACAATAAAAAGCTTCTTTAACCATATGCTCATTGAATACTTTAATTTATTAAAATTGATGGTATCCTTTGATTTGAAACAAATCACGTCATTCATATTATGCCACAAATCCCGAGAGATGGACATGGGGTGGCCTGATCCACAGTGCTGAGAAACCAGGTGGATACACTCACTCAATACTTCCATAGACACCCTATAAGTAGGATGCTGGCATTTAGAGGAACTTATACAAGTTGTTTGTGAATTTCTCACTGCCCCAATTACATCTGTGTTTAGCAGGAAATGTGATGGGGAGCGGAGCTGATTTTGAAGATTAATCTGCATTTTTTTGCTTTTTAAATGAAATCAATTATCCTATTGATGGTGCACTTTTTTGCTTTTTATTTATTTTTTTAATATATTTAATTTATTTATTTTCAGAGAGGAAGGGAAGGAGGAAGAGAGGAAGAGAAGCATCAGTGTGTGATTGCCTTTCATGCGCCCACTACTAGGGACCTGACCCTGCAACCCAGGCATGTGCCCTGACTGGGAATTGAACCAGTGACTCTTTGGTTCACAAGCGACTGTTTAATCCACTGAGCCACACCAGCCAGGGTCAGTTTTGCTTTTCAATGAAATCAATTATACTATTCATGGTGTTTACTTCCAACCATTAGGTCCTCTTGTCAAATCTGTCTAAAAGGCTGTGTTTAAAAATGAAACAGTAGTCTCCCCTTGGTACTTGACTACAAGAATTTCTTGAGGTACAAGGACATGGCAAGGTCAAATAGATCTGGTCTTTGCATATCCATAGTTCTAGGTAAAAACAGTACACTATCCACAGGAATTTAGGGTTTCCATAAGTCGATGAAAAGCCAATCTTTAGTTTATATCGTTAATGTTCTTGATTCTACCCAACAACCGCCTGTTTCTTAGCCCGCCTTTATTCTGCCATACTCCATGAAAGTAGGGCTTTTGTCAGTCTTGCTTATTGTTTTATCCTCAGGACCATGCCTGACACATGGCAGGTGCTAAAGAATATTTACTGAATGAAAAAGTGAGTAAGTGATCCTGGAATTTGAGAAAATATACCCTATGACTAATAATTTTTCTGGACCTCCCTAGATAAATATTGCCTTGCCTAGACAGGTAAGTAGACTCAATTATGTATCCTCATTAAAATTTTAAGTATTTAACGCTGTGGTTATTAGGAGAGCAATTAAGATTGCAGAACTACCTATTGTCCACTTGTCCCAGGGTCCTGAGCAGGCATGTTAATGACAAAAGGAGCTGGTGAAGGAGTCTAAGAAGGTGTAGCCAAAGAGGGGAGAAAGCAGATGTATGTCTTGAATACCTGGGAAAATGAATCATTTAAAGTAATGAACACTCCTTGGCTGCTGTGGCTCAGTGGATTGAGTGCTGGCCTGTGAACCAAAAGGTCATTGGTTGGATTCCCAGTCAGGGCACATGCCTGGATTGCAGGCCAGGTCCCCAGCTGGGGACGTCCGAGAGTCAACCAGTCGATGTTTCTCTCACACATAGATATTTGTTGTTCCATCTCTTTCTCCCTCCCTTCCACTCTCTCTGAAAATAAATAAACAAAATAAAATTTTAAAAAATAAAGTAACAAAGACAAAATCTGTGATGAGTGCTGGAGGACTGAAGACTGAATGGGAGATAAGGAAGTAGTTTCCTTACGTAAACCCCAGTTTTCAAGAAGCTTAGAATTCAAGGGGGCAGAGTAATGGCACAGTAACTAGAAGGACATGTTGGGTGAAGAAAAACTTTTTTATGGGAGATATTACAGGTTGATTGAATGTTAAGAATAATTGATTAAGAAGATTAGATTTGAAGACTATAGAAAGAAATTTAATAATGGAAAAAAGTTCCTGAGAAGGTAAAAGGCAATGGGATACAGGCTTATATTTCTTATACAGGTTTATACAGACTGTATAGAAACTAAACACTCTCCCCCTTCTTCCCTAAATTTTATTATTTTCTCTCGGCTTGAATGTTTCTCTTGATATCTGCCTGTTTATGGTTCACCTATCATACCCAATGCAAGTGCCAGCTATAGTATAAAATCATCTTTGAATCCACTGGCACACGTTGGCTTGTCCAAGTTATTGGTTATACCTCCTTTTATTGCTATTACTTCCTTGTAACCTTTCATTATAGTTTACTATGGAAACTTTTCACTAATCCTAGTAGATTATGACTTTGTTGAAGATAAGACCATCACTTATCTTTCTGCCTGGTGTCTTTGTAGCCTTCACAGCACAAGCAACGTTAGTGACTTTTCTATATTAGTGACTTGTATCAAAAATGCAAATGTGTTTTGAGTGAACAAATGAACTTCCTGGTTACACAGATTTCAGGGACTCCCTGACTGAATTGACCTTCTACAAATATTACTCTTGTGATATTCTAAAATATCAATACAGGAAATATAAAAACCACTTACTCTATTTACCATTTGCTATTTCTGAAAATGAAGTGTACTGATGTCTTCATTGCATTTGTGTTTGACTATAAAAATTGATTTCTCACTCTGAAGAGGTGAATGAGTTGGATGAACAACTGTTCCTAAGGAACATCGAATCCAGGCCTCCTACTGACCATCCAAACAACAAGAAAAATAGAATCTGCAAAATCTGCTTATAACTGGGCAGCTTACTTGTATGTTGTGATCATTAAAATGTTCTTTCAATATTTTAAGTCATGAAGGCAAAATATATTAAAAATAAATAGTTTCCAAATAATTATTTATTTTTAAAATATTCATTATTATATTCAGGCAGAGAGTGGAAGAGGTGATGCCAGCCTGCTTTGAATAGAGAGAAGCAAACATATTCTTAATTTAGATACCTACTTCAACTATGATTTTCAAGAGCCATATTTTATAGTTTTATTGATATATAATTGACCTATAACATTATATACCTTTAGGGTGTACAACATAATGATCTGATATATACATATATTTTGAAATGATTATCACAATGAGTTTAGTTAAAGCCATCACCTCACATAGATGGGATAGTTTTTTCTTGTAAATAACTTCTATGATTTGGAGTTCTGGCCAAGATGGAGGAGTAGATAGAAACCCTTCATGTCCTTGCACAACCAAAAAGAGAATACCAACCAATCTAAAACCAATAAACAACCAGAAGTGCCAGAAAATCAAACTGCATGGCACTCCAACAAACACAGAATTCAAATAAGTGAAGAGAGACTTACAAACCTCTGGGACAACCTGAAACATTACTACATACAGATTATAGGGGTGCCAGAAGGAGAAGAACAACAGCAAGAAATTGAAAACTTACTTGAACAAATAATGAAGGAAAACTTCCCCAATATGGCAAAGGAAATAGACTTTCAGGAAGTCCAGGAAGCCCAGAGTGTCCCAAAGAAGTTGGACCCAAAGAGAAACATACCGAGGCACATCATCATTAAGTTACCCAAGATTAAAGACAAAGAGACAATCTTAAAAGCAGCAAAAGAAAAGCTGACAGTTACCTACAAAGGAGTGCCCATAGGCTATCAGCTGATGTCTCAAAGGAAACCTTAGAGAAAATAAGGGGCTGGAAAGAAGTATTTAAAGTCATGAAAACCAAGTACCTACATCCAAGATTGCTCTATCCAGCAAAGCTATCTTTAGAATGGAAGGGCAGATAAAGTGCTTCTCAGATAAGGTCAAGTTAAAAGAGATCATCATCACCAAGCCCTTATTATATGAAATGTTAAAGGGACTTATCTAAGAAAAAGAAGATAAAAAATATGAACAATAAAATGACAACAAACTCATAACTATCAACAAATGTACCTAAAAAATAAAAGAAAGAAAAATAACAAAAACAAAAACTAAGCAAACAACTAGAACTGAAATAGAATCAGACAAATGGACATCACATGGAGGGTTTTCAGTGGGATAGGGAAAAGAACAATAGGGGTAAAACGTACAGGGAAGAAGAAGCATAATTGGTAGGCATTAAATAGATGGGGAGAGGTCAAAAATGATATAAGAAGCAGAGAATTCAAAGAACTTATATGTACAACCCATGGACATGAACTAAGGGGAGGGGAATGCTGGAAGGTTGAGAGAATATGGGATGGAGGGGGGAATAAAGGAGGAAAAACTGGGAAAACTGTAATAGCATAATCAATAAAATATGCTTTAAAACAACAAAAAAACGTTTAAGATTTACTCTCTTACCAACTTCAATATACATGTACAATATTGTTACCTAGAACTACCATGCTGCATGCTATCT
>PVKM010001713.1:0-73664 GCA_004027735.1 Carollia perspicillata
TACAAGTTTTTTATGACTCAGTTCTTCAGTAGCAGGTTGATTTTCCATTCTTGGTTGGTTCACATGATTTTTAACAGACTAAAACTGCTCCATATTCAAATAAATGTTTCTAGTGTCTGGGCAAAATCTGTTATTCTTCCAAGTCTCTCAGTTAAGACATACCACCCTTTCAACATTGTCTAAACTTAAGTTTCACAAATTTCTATATTTATCTCAAATATCTAGCCCCTCTTGTCTTCATTACTTATCATATATATAAAATATCTCATAATTCTTCTCTTGAACCAACCTTTGGCATATATTCATAGCTCATTAGAAAGATTAGCTCATTTTTCTCATAGCTCATTTTTCTACTACATTGTATGAACTCCCTCAACCAATCCAATTGTTCATTTTTTCTTTCATAAATTGTGTCTACTATTTATCTTTGAAAATTATATATTAATACATCATTAATTTCTACTTCTAATTACAGTCCAAATAAGCCATCAGAATCGCACCCTCCCTTCTGCTTACTGGATAGTAAATAAAAAAAACAATATTACTTGCTGTGAAAATGGTGAACATTAGTGTCCTTACTAAAGATATAAAAGAGATATGATATGGGTGGTGATGATTATCATATTTGCATTTAATTTTTCATTCTAGTTCCTTCAAAATTGGATGGATCCTGGAGAATGACTATGGAATAACTCCAGCTCATCCAAGTGGCTGCTGATTTGGCAAATGAGTTTTCTACTGCAGTCAATGTACTCACTCACATGAAATGGAAAACGACACACATTTACTGTACTGCTTCAACACTATGTTATCTCTTCTGTTTTTTCAACACTATGTTACCTCTTCTGTTTTTTGTCAGTGTGTAGTATGGAAATATCTGGACCACCTTAGCATTGTTGAAGTCATCAGACAGCAATGATATCTTTCGGATCAGGCAGGGTAAGCATGAGCTAGTCTGTATGATGGAGGACACTGGGAGACATGTCCTATAGAGGGGGGAAAGTAAAGTTTTTGTAGATCTCAATGTATATTATTCCTCCTAGGGCCCTAGAGGTAATTCAATCAACACCTAAGAATACTGCACCAGATGATATGCCAGGTAAAATAAAAGTTGTTTCTTTGAACAGGGATCAGAGGGGGAAAAACTGCTCAAAGTTCTCCTGTTTAGGCCATACAAGCTACATACTCCATGGTGATGAATGTTTCAATGATAAACAAAATACCAGTATGGAGTTTGTGGCAGATCTGAGAGGTTAGAAATACAATATAGACACTAGTTTTATAGAGTAAGTCCATGTAACCCACATCAAACAACTTCATGCTTTTTGAAGGTGGTCATGCATCCAAACTTACCCTAAGCTTGTTACTGTTTCACTCTACAGGAAACATGAATGGGTGGGCACAACAGCAATCCATTACAATACAGAAACTGAAAATCCAGAATTAATCAGGAACGGAGGCACAGATAAACTGCATGAATGAGATGATAGCCTAGACCTCCACTTTACTCACCTCGTTTACACCAGCACCTCACCTTCAACTCACACATATATTGTGGTCATATAGGATATCCCCTATGATCAGTTAAAGGAGGAACAAAAATCTCAGCCTCACATTATGGATAGATAGGTTTGGTATGGGGTAGAAAATATAAAAACAGGATTACAAATTTATTTCACCTTCATGTATGAATGAACTTGAAGAAAAATAGCAAGAAAAAATATAATCCCAATGAGAAGAATTTTAGGCAGTGTACCTTGGCATCTACTTTGTATAGAATGAAAAGAGATCTACATTTAGCATATATTCATTCATGAAAACTGAGAAACAGTTTCTCTAGCTGATCAAGAGCCAGGAAAGTAAATGATTGTGAGATGACTCATATATTAAAAACATACAAGTTAGTACTACGTGAATGAAGATATAAAATTGAACAATTAAAAATAAGTCACAAGATGAACACTGTAAATATGCAAAAATATAGAAGCTAAGTAATATTTTATTAAACAATGAATGGGTCAAGAATGAGATCAAGGAAGAAATCACAAGATACCTTCAAACAAATAAAAATGAAGACACAGCAATCCAAAATCTGTAGGACACAGGGAAAACAATCCTAAAAGGGATATTCATAGCATTACAGGCCTATCTCAAAAAACAAAAATCTCAAATAAACAACCTAACTTCACATTTGAAGGAACTTGAAAACGAACAATAAACAAAGCCCAATGTGAGTAGAAGGAAGGAAATTATTAAGATCAGAGAAGGAATAAATAAAAGTTAGTCTAAAAATGATACAAAAGATCAATGAATCTAAAAGCTGGATCTTTGAAAAAATGAACAAGATTTACAAATTTTTAGCAAGACTCATCAAAAATAATAAAAATGAAAGAAAAGAAACCAAATAAATAAAATTATAAAATGGAGACAACTGTACTTGAATAACAATAAAAATAAATAAATAATAAAATATATAAAATGAAAGAGGAGAAATAACAAATGACAGCAAAAAATATACAAAGGATTATAAGAAAATACTATGAACAATAACATGCCAACAAACTAGACAATCTGGATGAAATTGATAAATTCCAGAAACATACCATTTTCCAAAAATAAATCAGGAAGAATTAGAGAATCTGAAAAGATAGAGATTATACCTAATGAAATTGAAGCAGTAATAAAAAAACTCCCAGCAAACAAAAGTTCTGGACCATATAACTTCACAGATGAATTTTACCAAACATTCCTAGAAGAACTAACACATCTCCTCAAACTATTTCATAAAATTCATGATGAAGGAATGCTCTCAAACTCATTTTACAAGGCCAGCATTATTCTAATTCTAAAACCAGATATACACTACAGAGAAGGAAAATTATAAGTCAACACCACACAGATGCTAAAATCCTCAACAAAATATTAGCAAACTAATACAGAAATGGATCAAAAAGATCATACACCATGATCAAGTGGGATTGATTCTAGGAATGCAAGGTTGGTAGAATATTGGCAAATCAATAAACATGATTCACCACATATATGGGATTAAAATGTGATTCACCAAACAAAATATGTGGGATTAAAACCACATGATTATATCAATAGATGCAGAAAAAGGTTTTGATACAATTCATCATCCATTTATTATAAAATCTCAGAAAATTGGGAATAGAACGAACATACCTAACCATAATAAAGGCCATATGTGACAAGCCCACTGCCAGCACCATACACAACAGGAAAAAACTATAAGCATTCTCCTTAAGATCAGAAACAGAACCGGGATGTCAACTTTTGCCTCTCCTATTCAACATAGTACTGAAAGTCCTGGACACAACAATTAGACAAGAAGAAAAAATGAAAGGAATCCAAATTTTAAAGAAAGAAATAAAACTGTCTTTATTTGCAGATGACATGAGAATCCTAAAGATTCCACTAAGAAAGTACTACAGCTGATAAATGAATTCATCAAAGTAGCAGGATGCAAAATTAATATTCATAAATCAGTTGCATTTTTATATGCTAGTAATTACCTAATAGAAAAGCAAATTAAGAAAACAAGCTCATTCACATTTACTTCACAAAGAATAAAATACCTAGGAACAAACCTAACCAAGAATGTAAAAGTCCTCTACTTGGAAAATTACAGGACACTGAAAATAGAAATTGAAGAAGATACAAATAAGTGGAAGTATATACCATGGATAGGATGAATTAACATCATTCAAATGTCCATACTACCCAAAACAATCTATAGATTCAGTGCAATTCCTGTCAAGATTCCAATGACATATTTCACAGAAATAGAACAAATATTTTAAAAATTTATATGGAATCACAAAAGGCTTTGCATGGCAACAATGATCCTGAAATTGAAGAACCAAATATCAAACTACACTACAAGACCATAGTAATAAAAAAATCTTAGTGCTGGCAAAAAACAGACACAGAGAACAATGGAACAGAATAAAGAGCCCCCAAATACACCCACATATTTATGGATTATTAATATTAAACAGAGGAAGCAAGAACATACAATGGGCTAAAGATAGTTTATTCAATAAATGGCATTGGGAAAATTGGACAGATATGTCAGAAAAACTAAACTAGACCACCTTCTTATATCACACACAAGAATAAATTCAAAATGGATCAAAGACGTAAATGTTGGACCCAAATCATAAAAATCCTAGAAGAAATCATAGGCAGCAACATCTCAGATGTTGCTTGTAGAAAAATATTTTTGGATATATCTCCCCAGAGAATGGAAACAAAAGAAAAAAAAATAAACAAATGGGACTACATCAAACTAAAAGTTTTTGCACAGCAAAGGAAATCATTAACAACAACAACAAAAAAAGACAAGCCACAGAATGGGAGAGCATATACACCAATACATCTGATAGGGGGTTAATATCCAAAATTTATAAAGCACTTAAAAAATGCAACACCAAGAAAACAAGCAACTCCAGTTAAAAGTGGGCTAAATGACTTGAATAGACAATTTTCTAAAGAGCATACAGATGGCCAATATATATATGGAAAGATGCTCAACATCACAAGTCATCAGAGAAATGCAAATAAAAACCAAAATGAGATACCATCTCACACCTATCAGAATGACTATCATCAATAAATCATTGAAAAACTGCGGGTGAGGTTGTGGAAAAGGGGAGCACTTTTGCACTTTTGGTGGGAATGCAGACTGTTGCATGCACTGTGGAAAGGAGTCTGGAGACACCTAAAAAAATTAAAAATGGATTTGCATTTTGATCCAGCAATCCCACTTGTGGGAATATATCTGAAGGAACCCAAAATACTAATTTGAAAGTACACAAGCACCCCTATGTTCAGTGCAGCATTATTTACAATCACCAAAATATGGAAGCAGCTCAAGTGTCTAAGAAATTAGTGGATTAAAAAACTATGGGAAATTTACATAATGGAATTCTATTCAGCCACAAAAATGAAATTTTTACCCATTGCAATAGTATGAATGGATCTGGAGAACATTATGCTAAGTGAAATAAGCCAGTCATATAAAGACAAATAGTGTAGTATTTCACTCATACATAGAATATAACAAACAAACTGAACTAACAAAACAGAGACAGACTCATAGATGGAAGAACAGATGAGAGCTAGTGAGGGGAGGAAAGTTAGGGGGTGGAGGGATTGAGCAAAAAGGATAAAGGATTCATGGACATGGACAACAGTGAGGTGATTGCTGTAGGGAGGGGAGTCTAAGGTGATTAAATGATAATGGAAAATATAATAAAGATTATTTATTTTTAAAAGGTCTGAAAAATTCTGACACAAAAGTGAAAACAGGTAATTAAATAGACAAAATGGTTTATCTAATTGATATTAACTACACATTGTTTGCAGCCACTCCACTGTTGACATAAGTGACACATGGACAAAGGAGCCATGATGGGCAGAGATAAAGATTATTCATGAGTTCATGGTCTTCCACTTACTAAGGCTAATCTAGTTACTGCTTCTTCTGAATGTTAAACATGGCAACAACAGAGACCAATGCACTGCTCTCAAGGAGCTCAAATAGTCACAGGTTGGCAAGTCAGTTTTAAAAGAAGGGATGGGTCCAAAGTAGTTACTTTGGACCCATTCCTTCTTTTAAAAAGGGCTATGAATTTATTCTCATAGAAATAGATCTGTTCTGGCTATGAATTTGCCTCTTCTCTACACAGAACCTCAATTAGGACAGTTCTTCAGGGATTGTTCTCATTGGGGGAATCACTTTACAGCACAGGAGTTTTGGGACAGAGACCTTGTACATGAAGTTCACTGGTTTCACTGGCTGTATACCATCCGGAACATTGGAACATTGGAATGACCTATTGAAGTACCCACACAAAGGCAACATCCTGTGAGATGAGGGCAACATTCTTCAAGATGTATTAAATTAATTTTTCTTTAGTGTATATATATCCAGTAAGAAATATATACAAGTCTGAGAACCAATGGGTTATGGGGTGGCCCTACTTACAGTCATGCTCATTGACCTACTGGTGAACTTTCACTTATTGTAACTGAGTTCTGCAGAATTAGAGATCCTGTTCCCTAAATTGCTGGAGTTGATACTCTAACAAAGCAAAGTTCTCATTCAGGTATAGCTACAGATGTTATCTGGGAACCTTCAGCACCTACTGTTCAAGGATCCAGTTGGCAAGTAGAGGAATCACAGTTGTGTCAGTAGCAAGTGAGCATGGTCAGCAGAAGTCTTGGCTACTATTATACAATGTACAAGAGGTAAGTGGGAATATGTGTGAGGAGCTCAGAAGATTCTCTTGAGTGGTCAAGCTCCGACTTTTCATGAGTCATGCCACCAAGTAGCCACCTAGATTGACAGGAGTAATTGACTCAGGGCACATTGCATTAGGAATAGAGAGTGGAGGTGAAAAACAGTGAGCTGTATTTGTATCCCTAAGATCATATGGAGCAATGAAGATTTTAGTTTGTCCATTAACATTCCTCCTCTAAATCTCATCTCCATACCAAGAAGAAAGGTCCATTATGATTTTGAAGGAGTTGCTCCCAAAGTGTGCAAAAGTGGATCACAGTATCCCAAAGAAAAAAAGTGTGTCATAAAAGTAGATATAATATCATATCCACCTTCCAGAAAATACTTTTTTGCCCATCTGTGAGAAGTATAGTAAACTGAGATTTAGTTGTTTGCTCCTTTAAGGTTACATTAGCTTTCTAGCCAAAGTCATGGTCATCTCAGGGAAGTCTTCAGCTAATAATTGAGCAAGCAAAATGATAGCATATGAGTCTAGCTATTATTACATACTCTGCTTTCTGCATCAGAGCTACCTCTTGGTCAACTACATTTTGTCATATATGCAACACACCTTCTTATCACAAGCCCACTCAGTTTCTACATAAAGGAACAGAGACCTCATAACACACTGGAAAAATGTCACCATTTTTCCCAATGAAGAGTGTTTGCTATAGGGTATATTGGTATAGCCATTTAAAAAAATACCATCTGCTACACCAAAGAAAAAAGAGGTTTTTTCATATTTGTCATATTTATTTTATAAAAATAAATAACTACTTCCAGCCAGATAGAGGTGTAGGTAGAGACACTGTGCCTCCTCACACAACTAAAAGAAAGACAACAACAAATTTAAAAACAAAACAACCATAAATGACAGAAAAAATTAAATATATAGAAGTTTGACAACCAAGGGGTTAAAGAAAAAACATTCATCCAGTAGGAGGGGTGGATATGGGCAGCTGGGTGAAGAGGACTCAAGGCTAGGCAGCAGCTGGTAGACTGGGTGAGGCAACAGCTTGAGGATTGGGTGATACCACAGTCCTGTGCAGATAAACTGGGAAGAACAACTGGGAGAGAGAAAAACCATGTAACACAGGGTTTCAGTGCAGGGGAATAAAGCCTCAAAGCCTTTGACTGAAAAGACCTGTGGGGATTGAAGTGATGGGTGAAAATCTCAGCCTTACCAGAGAGTTTATTGGAGAGACCCACAGGGTCCTAGAATGTACACAGACACACCCAGCTGGGAATCAACACCAGAAAGGCCCAATTTGATTGGAAATAGATGAGAAAGTGACTGAAAACATGCAGACAGCAGAGCAAGTGGCATTGTTCCCTCTTGGACAACTTCCCCACAAAAAGGGCCACAACACAACGATGTGGGTTGCCTCACCTTGCTGAATACCTGGGGCTCTGCCCTTTACTATGTAACAGGCATGCTGAGACAAAGAAATATGACTAAATGAAAGAACAGATCAAAACTCCAAAAAATACAACTAAGCAATGAAGAGATAACCAACCTCTCAGATACAGAGTTCAAAACACTGGTAATCAGGATGTTCACAGAAATACTTGAGTATGGTCACAAAATAAAGAAAAAAAGAACACTACAAAAAATGAAATAATCCAAAATATACAGGGAACCAACAGTGAAGGGAAAGAAACTGGGACTTCAATCAACAGTTTGGAGCAGAAGGAAGAATAAACATTCAACCAGAACAGAATGAAGAAACAAGAATTTGGAACAATGAGGAGAGGCTTAGGAACCTTCAGGATAGCTTTAAACATCCCAACATTGGAATCATAGAGGTGCCAGAAGGAGAAGAGGAAGGGCAAGAAATCGAACACTTATTTGAACAAATAATGAAGGACAACTTTCCCAGTCTGGCAAGGGAAATAGACTTCTAGGAAATTCAGGGAACTCGGAGAATCCCAAAGAAGTTGGACCCAAGCAAGCTTGCACCAAGGCATATCATAATTACATTAGCTGAGATTAAAGAGGAGAGAATCTTAAAAGCAGCAAGAGAAAAAGAGACAGCTACCTACAAAGGAGTTCCCATAAGACTGTCAGCTGATTTCTCAAAAGAAACCTTGCAGACAAGAAGGGGCCAGAAAGAAGTATTCAATGTCATGAAAGGCAAGAACGTACATCCAAGATTACTCTATCCAGAAAAGCTATCATTTAGAATGCAAGAGAAGATAAAGCGCTTCCCAGATAACATCAACTTAAAGGAGTTCCTCATTGCCCAGCCCTTATTGTATGAAATCTTAAAGGGACTTATCCAATAAAAAGATGATAAAAAATATGAACAGTAAAGTGACAACAAATTCATGACTATCAAGAATGGAACCTAAAAAGAAACAAAAATAATAGCGAACTAAGCAAACAACTAGAACAGGAATAGAACTATAGAAATGGAGATCACATGGAGGATTTTCAGCAAAGAAGTAAAGAAGAGGAAGTGGGGGAAAAGAAACAGGGAGTAAGTAGCATAATGGTATGTAGAAAATAGACAGGGGGAGGTTAAGAATAGTATAGGAAATGTAGAAGCCAAAGAACTTGTATGCATGACACATGGACATGAACTAAAGGGGGGGGGGTGTGTGGGGGAGGGCTGTGCAGGGTGGAGGAGAATAAAGGGGAGAAATGGGACAACTATAACAGCATAATCAATAAAATATTTAAATAAATAAACAAACTATATCTACATTCATATGGTAATTTTTCTCCTTCTTTCTTGTAATAAGAAATATAGAAAAGGAGCATTTCTTCTTTTCTAAGACCAACTCCATTCTTTGTTCCACACTTTATTCTTTCTTACCTTCTTGGTGTTTGTTTTTTTTTTTTCTGTAATTTAATTCTTTATGTGTCCATCCCACATCTTTGAAATTGTTTTTTATGAAATTATCACACCAAACATATATTTAAATTATGTTTATCTTCTTAAATATAAAACAAATCCCATTTTCTGACCCTAAATGTCCCTCCTCCAATGTAGCATCTTTCCTCCTCTTTAGAGCCAAATATCTTTAAAGTACCATCTATACTAAAAACATAGCTTTCCCTACATTTGAAGTATTACTTAGTCTACTACATATTTAGTATTCTAGTTGTACCATTCCCTTTAAACCCACTTATTTTGAGTTTTACAAAACTTCCTTGAAGATACTTTCAAAAGTTTTGGCTAATAATCACACTTGACTTCTCTTTGGTTTTTGATGCTTTTGACCTCATCTTCCTCCTTGAACATCTTCTTTGTAGTACTCTCCTGATTATTCTATTTCCCCTGTGGCCCCTTGTTTATATGAGGTCTGTCTGGAAAAAGTACAGCCATTGCTCATATAACAAAAATGGTTTGCACGACATCAATGTAGTCTAGCAGCCAAGGAGAGTAGAGTGGAATGCACATGTGTGAGTTAAGACAACTTCACTGACTAGTCAGTAGGAGTGGTAGGTGCCATTGAGTGAGCATGTATACTGCGTGGCCATCATATTCAAAATGATGGAATTAGTAGATCAACACATCTGCATCTAATTTTGCATTAAGTTTGAACATTCCTCCATGGAAACTATTCAAATGATGCAGAAGGCCATAGCTATGAGCAACTGGTGATCGGCAGCTTTATCAAGGCAACACTTCTGCTCATGCATCACATTTTATGCAGACTTTTGGCAAAACATGAAATCACCCAGTGACTCAGCCCCACTACAGCCTTGTGACTTCTGGCTTTTCACTAAACTAAAGTCACCTTTGCAAAGGAAGAAATTTCAGGCCATTGATGAGATTCAAGAAAACACAATGGGGCAGGTGATGATGACTGGGAGAATTGTTGAGGTCCCATGATGTCTACCATGAAGGGGGCTGGGACATTATTATCCTATGTACAATGTCTCTTGTGTCTTCTATGTTTTTCAATAGATATCTCTATTATTTTTATATTACATGGCTGGATACCTTCTGGGCAGACCCCATATGTCCTTCTTTTCCCATATATTAGATAACAATAACATTTATTTCTCTTCTCAATTTAGTCTACCTTGATTTTTTTATTTTATTAAGATTTTTATTTATTTATCTTTAGATGTGAAAGGAAGGAGAGATGGAGAAAAATATCAATGTATGGTTGCCTTTCATGCGTCCCCTGCTGGGAACTGGCCTGCAACCCAGGCATGTGCCCTGACTGGGGATCAAACCACAATTCTTTGGTTTGCTGGCCTGTTCTCAATCCACTCAGCTACACCAGCCAGGGCTTCTTTGATGATTTTAAATCCATGCTTTAATTTGTTCCCTATAAACTCAATGATTCCTAGATCTATTCCTTCTATACTCTAGGTCTCTTCAGGGTTATTTTTTCCCAACCAACCTTCTTTTGTTCTATCTCATTTTTTATCTACTTCTAAGATTATACTTACCATACATACACTACATTATTTCTATTTACCCCTGTCCCACTGTCCATGCCACATTTTAAGAGTGGGAATAATTCCTTCCCAGTTGTGGTAGCAAATACCCTAAATATGCAGGTTTTGGATGAGTGTCCTTAATCTCTACCTTGAAATAGTGTAACGAATCAAAGTTAGACATCTGTATCAAGCCCTAGAGCATAGGTCTTGACTCAAAAGATGAATTATACCAATTAAATTCTCACTAGTTTGGGATTTTTCATTAGTTTCTCAATAGAAATATTCTATTTGTCAAATGATAAAATGAATGGTCCATGTGTCATGACATGCTATAATTTATCTGTACAATTTAGTTTCTTGAAAATTTCCCAAATTTGTTCTTGCTTCTCCAGGACAGTTGACCTGAACTGACATTTCCAGCCAGGTATTACTGAACATCCTTCCCTCTTCTGCATCTATCCTTATTCACTAGGTATCATCATCTCTATGAGTACTCTCAGAGGAAATAATGATGCTTATCAGGCACCACTGTTTTATACCCTCAGTATTTTCAATTACATTTATAGTTCTTGAGATGTATTTGGGGGCACAATAAACACCACAGTGTGAAGTATAAGGAAATAATTATTTGAAGATAACCAACATTTATCTGAATTCTTTTGTAATAAGAAACACACTCAAATAACCCCACTTCATAGAATGCTTTCTTTAAGAATGGGGAGATAAATTTCACAGGATTACAAGTCTCTACAAACAAATTATTTAGCTAAACCTCAGGAGAACTAGAACAGAATGAAAATTAATCCTGGGGATCTTGTAATATTCCATTTTTGCTTGGTTCTGCTACTTACTATGTCACTTCTCCATTTATTATTTTTCCTCTTTTTAATGTATTTTATATCTATATTTTTCTTACTTACAGTGTCTGCTTCTTCTCAAATTCTTCTTTGGAATCAATGTATGCATCTTTCAAGCTTCAGCTTCTTGCAAATACTTTTCCTTGATTAGTATTTTTATCCATATTTCTAAAAGACAACTTCACTAGATTAGCAAAGAATACTCTTAGCTTATATTAGCAGAGTATGTACTATGATCCAGGGTACATTAGTTAGTGGGGGCATTTTTATTCTTATTATATCATTTGAGAAAGGAAGAAATTTAACCTCAGATAAGTTATTCATTCTTGTCCAAGCTCCAAAAAATTAAGAGATAGAACTTCAGGCTTTCAAAACATAAGCTTATGCATTTTATTACTTTACCATACTATTTATTTTGAGATGATTAGTGTTAGCTAAGTTGGGTGGGGTGGCATTGTACAAATTATGATGGCATGGGATTAATCTCTATACAAGAGCTTCATGAACAATAATTTCCTTTAAAAGTAGTTGTGATGGACAGATAAAAAAAAAACAGAAATAGTGGAATTTGAATGCCAAGCAAAGGAATTTATTCTAAATTATAAAACAATTATGAAAGCTTAATTATTGGAGACAATTTTGAAGCCTTGAATTTCTTGCTTAGTGAAAACTACCAGAAAGTAAAGGAACAGATAAAATGGCATGTGGCAGTGGATGGCCCATGTTCGCACACCCGCAGAAGTCCTTAACCACTTTGAGTTAAGCAATATTTGGAGTGAACAAAATAAGCAATGTTCCCTACTTTCTAAGAGTTTAGTCACTGGGGCAGAAACTGAGAATGACATTCACCCAGGGAGGACACATTAAATTACTGAACATGGTTTCCAGGCCAGAGAGAAAGTCCAATGAATTCACATAGACATGAAGATATGAAAAGATGAAAGGAAGATTGTTTCACTGGTTCTCTTTTTCATACTTACAGCCTCTACTTTCTCTGAGAAGAAGGGGGCTACAAGCTATAAATTAATTGAACTTCTCAATCCCTACCACACGTTTATCTTCTAAGACCTTCTGTCACCATCTTTCTTACAGCAAACATTTGTTTTTCTTTTTATTACCTTTTATGGTTAGTCCAATACTCTTAACTTGTATCATATCCTCTATAACATTGTGAATTATTGCATTTTGTTCCCTTATTTTTCATTTTTACATCCTCTATGGCACCTCTTTAAAAATACACTAAAAATAAATTCTAAGTAAATATAAAAATGAATTAATATCTAGTTCATTGGATTTTACATTACTAAGAGAAGCATTGAAAAAAAATGTCCCAATATCATTTTTGAAACTTTTAGAAAGTAACAGGAAGAACTGACACTAATGAGTTACCAATGCCATTAATTAAAATGGGTAAATGTCAACAGTATTCAGATCAGATTTTGAAAAGGGCATAATGTTAGTATAAACCAATGCCAATGATTCCAAAACAGGATAAATAATAAGAGAAGACAGTATTCTAACAGTCTGGAAGCAACAATAAATTACAAGAGGCACCCTCTCAAGCAAAACTAATTGTTATAATATCTCTATTTCTAAGACTCTAAGATACGTGACTTTACTTCCATTACTATCTAGTAAACTATATAATTGTATTTGTAGCTTCATCAATTGAACATCAGAGGATTTTTTTCTTATTACTGTTTCTAAGATCAATCATTTTGCTGCAAACATAGTCATAAAAATGCTTGCAAATTAATGTTTGAATAAATGCAATAATGCATACATGCATATATTAATGAGTATGCTAATACCATTCCTATTCTCTTGAATGATGGAAAATAGGAAATAAAGTATGATCTGAACTATAAAGGCTTGCAAGGGACATAGTATCCTCTGATAATTTTTTGAGGAGGTAAAATGAATACATTTCAGAATAAAAAGATAATTGTTCATTATATTCTTCTGATAAATCAGAAGTAAAATATTTCTCATTTCTTATCCTTAAATATGAGACTCATTTTTTTCTATGTAAGTATGAGAATACCTGATTATCAACGTGCATGTGTTACATTTTGGCAGAGATGTTATGTGGGGAGAAGTAGTAAGGATAGCAGGCTTTCTAAAGAGGCCTGGTACTCTCATTCTTCCTCTGGCTTATGGCCTTTCTCCTGGTCCCCAGCCGAGTTGTTGTAAGAGACTTTGTATCCAGAACCCCACTGTGAAAGGAAAGAGAATATGTTGTCCACATGGACTCTACTTCTTATCGTAATTATGATTTTTCTGTTTTCAGAGATAGACCATGTTTTTTAAATGAAGCAAAAAGGAAAAAGAACTCATGGACATGGACAACAATTTGGTGATTATGGAGGGGAGAAGGGTATAAAAGGAATAAATTGTATTGGAAAGAATACAATAAAATATAAAAAGAAAAAATAGAGACACGTATTAAAGTAAGAAACAGATAAAGCTATAAAATAAAACCAATCTAAAATGTATCAATAATATTTTAACTGTTTTTCAAAATATAATTAAACATACCAGCCCATCAGGAAAAATACCTTATGAAGGTATGAAATATACTACCATTGTGGTTCTAAATGATCAGTAATGAGAATGAAGTTAATTCTATAGTATCAAAGAGGTATAATTCCAGATGTAAATAAATAATTGAAGAAATGAGCTATTTCTGTTGGAGCTAATGACACTTAAGAATAGCACTTAAAATAGTGTGCAAGTAAAAAAGTGTTTATTTAAAATTTTGCCTTCAATTTGAGGCTGTTACTGTGTACAGCAAAGCTTCTGTTAGAACTTGTGATACTTATTTTCCATTTCCAACAGGTAGTCATTTCTTATAATCCAGGGTTGATTTTTCAACTTAAAATTGTTATTTATGAAGTTGTCAGAGGTGTTAATAAACCCATATTAATAAAGCTCATGTCTTCATTTGAATACTTAGCAGACTAATGGTTCAGAAGCGGCAAACACATTCAACTGGGCAAAGTTAAAAAATATGCCTATAACACTTCCCTCAATTAGAGATACAGAGCACCTAAGGCTTAATGTAGGATTATAAAATTTATGCTTCTAGGCCAAGACCAACTGTAATGCAGGATCCAGATTTTTGCTAAAGAATGTTACATTGTAGAAAGGTAACATGCACAGATTTCACCACAACTGTATCCAAAGTTTAATATTTCTTGTTGTTGATGTTCTGTGTTTGTTCTAGTATTTGTTTGCTTGATTTTCCCTGTATATTCCTGTCTTAATTCCAACCAAAAGTTGTATGAACATGTGTTTCTATGTTTGGAGGTTGTATTGAAGTAAAGACATACATATTTGTGGGACTCATGGATTGTGAGAGTATTAAATAAATTGTCTATACCGTGGAAAAGGTATACTTGAGCAGTTTCTACAATCATGCTTTAATGACCACATGGTATGTGGTTGATGAAAGGTCCAGATGGAATTATAGAAGCCACCATAGTCCACTGTATTAACAAACCACTGGATATGCTCTCCTTCAGCTGTGCACTCTGAGTGGATTCTCTGATTGGTAGTCAGAACCCTAATTCAGCTTTCTGGTTTCTGTGTCTTTTCACACTTGATACACTCTCACTAATGATTTGCCTATGATCAGTTCTCTTTCCAAAATTTTGACTTTTAACAAATCAGGCTATTTCTTACCAACTATTCTCTCAAGGCTAAAATATAAATCAAGAACTAATTTTTTGATATTTTTGTAGAGCTAATTATTCATCTGAATTGTATGGATCTAATCTGGGCATTCAGCCCTCTGAAAAAGATGTCAAAATACATAAATGAATTTTAGGAGATATTTAGGCAAGTATAATACATTTTGGCCTGGTCCTAAGATGCTGAATCAATTGAGGAGTGCTTGAACAGGAGAGAAGGAGGGTGACAAAAAAGGAGACATAAATAGAAGCAATGGCAAGGAGGCCAGAACAGGTGTCAGAGAAAAGTAGGTTTAGCCAAATTATGTCGAGAATTTGGCAGAAGGACAAGAGGAACAAAACACTGGCTATTAGTCATGTGTTTTTATAAGAATATAAACAAAAGTAGTGTTCAAGTAAGAGCCAGTGTCTTAACCCAAGAAAAAGAAATGGCATAGGCTATTTATGTGAAATTAATGTGGATTACTTGTACCCAAAGGAAAGAAAAGCAAAACAATTCTTCCAACAATACTAAAATACAACCTGAGTTCTCTATGAATATTTCACAAGCCACATACAGAGATGATATAAGATTACAAATGACATTAGGAAGTTATGAACACATTTCATTAGTGCAAGTAAACAATCTAGATTTAGTTCAACACCCATGATATTCTTTATTAGAATATTTTTATACCCAGCAATTCTTTAAATTATCCCTGGTACAATTAAAAACTTTAAAACCAAATGGTTTTTTGTTAACAACTTAGCAGACAAATTTGATGTCATTGGATTTAACATGAACATTTGGACTGAGGCCCCTGCAGAACAAACACAGTATTTAAAAGCATTTGGATCTGTCAGTGCTTAAATCAGAGTTGCCTGCTGTCGCCATCATATGATAATGATTTGAAGTCATTGCCATTACATGGCCGAAAGTGACTTGATAACTTTTCATACTTTTTCCAAGTATTTTTTTCCAGTTGGATAAAATGTGTTCTCTAAATTTACATTTTAAACATATAAGGAAACACAAAAAGTAAGTAAAAATCAGTAGAATAGATAAAATACCATTTTTCCATAAAAATTAATTACAGTTTGATCTAGGCCATTATATTTGAGATCATCAAACTACTGCAGAAAATATTAAAATCTGATTTTTATACAGAAACTATTTTTTCTTTGCATTCTAATATGTGATTATTATCACTTAATCAAAAGAGACCCAGGTTAAGCCATACAAAATGGCCAATAGTTTACCCTACTTAACCTACATGAATGACATTTTGTATGATTTAGCATAATGTGTGTGTAGTTTAAAGGAGGATGTAATGAATCCTTATCACTGTATTTTTTAAAGAAATAAAACACCACCAAATATTACAGGTAATTAATTGTATTATTCTAGTCTTCTAAATATTTGATTATTTTCTTTTAGTTAAAAATGGAGTGTCAATTTCCTTACATATATTAGATTTCCTGATATATAAGATCTGTCCAGAAAGGATTCAGACATGTAATATGAAAAATATAGATGTTTATTGGAGAAGATACCAGATACAATAAACACTGTACATAGAACAATGATACTTCAATCTCTTTCAAAGTAGGTAACTTGGGACCTCACACAGTTCTCCCAATCACCATCAATTGCCCTGTCATATTTTCCTGAATCTCAGTCACAGTCTGAAATCTCTTCTTTTTCAAAGGTGATTTTAGTTTTAGGAAAAGCCAAGACGTCACAGGTTGCCAAATCTGGGCAGTAGTGGAGCTGAGTGACCTTGATGATTTCCTGTTTTGCCAAAAACTCATGTACTAGATTCCATCAGTGGGTTCACTATCATGATGAAGCTGCCAATCTATGGTTTCTGCCTTTGGAATCATCTGCAACAGAGAAATGTTCAAGTTTATTGCAAAAGTTGATGCGGATTCATTGCTCTACTTGCTCAGTTGTTTGGAATGCAATGACCATACTACAAAATCCCCCCTGACTAGTAAAGGGAAGTAATCATTATTCATGTATTCTCATTCCAATCCACTGTCCTTGACTGCCAGGTTATATCCATGTTGCCCAAGCCATTCTCATCATGTTAACAATAGCTCCACTTTTTTTCCAGACAGACCTCATATATATACATAGTCCTGTTAATTTTACATTTTGAAGTTTATTATGCATCTCCATTTTTAGATCTTTCAAATCTTTGTGAAATTACTCCCTACTCAGCTCTAGCACTACATTCTAATCATAAAGACAGTCTTTATACATATTTTTTACTAGTTTTCTTTTGGTAATATTTTCTTTGTATAACATTTTATTCTTAATCTTTCTGTGTCATTTTGTTTTTTTTTTTTTAAGTTTTTTAAAACAATTTAAATTTTTTAAAAACATTTATTTATTTACTTATTTTTAGAGAGAGAGTAAGAGAGGGAGAGAAACATCAATGCCTGGTTGATGTTTCCACACAACCACAGCCTCTCTCATGCCCCCTACTGGGGATCTGGCCCACAACCCAGGCATGTGCCCTGACTGGGAATTGAACCAGGGACCCTTTGGTTTACAGGCCAGCACGCAATCCCCTAAGCCACACCAGTCAGCGCTCTGTGACATTTTGTGTTAGACATGCTTCATGTAAGCCTGATATAGTTAATTGATTAAATTCAAGTATATAAGCACTGTTTTTTAAAATGTAGAAATGAATGTCTCTATGTTGATTGACCTATTTGAATTTGTTTGTCTCTTTATTTCCTACATTATCTGCTCCTCTTGTTCTAGTCTTTCTTTTTCATTTATTTTTTAAATTTAATTTTCTGTCTTTTTTCCTTTCTCTACTAGTGTGATAGATATATACTTTTTATTCTTTAAGTAATCATAATGGAAACTTTTAATCTACATATTGAATTTTATACCATCAAAATTAAGTCAAAATATTTTTTAAAATTTTATTTTAATTGTTGTTCAAGTACAGTTTTCTGTCTTTTGCTCCCATCCCCATCCACCACCCCAGTGCTCCCCACCTCCCTCCCATTTCCACCCCCCTTGGTTTTTGTCCATGTGTCATTTATACTTGTTCCTGTAATCCCTTCCCTTTACCCCTGAAATTCCTTCCCCTCTCTTCTCTGGTTACTGTCAGCCTGTTTTCTATTTCAATGTCTTTGGTTATATTTTGCTTGCTTGTTTGTTTTGTTGTTTAGGTTCCTGTTAAAGGTGAGGTCATATGGTATTTGTCTTTCACCACCTGGCTTATTTCACTCAGAATAATGTTTTCCAGTTCCATCCATGCTGTTGCATAGGGTAGGAGCTCCTTCTTTCTTTCTGCTACATGGAACTCCATTCTGTATATGTACCATAGATTTTTGATCCATTCATTTACTGATGGGCATCTAGGTTGCTTCCAACACTTGGCTATTGTAAATTGTGCTGCTATGGACATTGGGGTACATAGGTTCTTTTGGATTGGTGTTTCAGGGTTCTTAGGGTATAATCCTAGCAGTGGAATTGCCAGGTCAAAAGGCAGATTCATTTTTAGTTTTCTGAGGAAATTCCATACTGTTTTCCATAGTGGTTGTACCAGTCTGCAATTCCACCAAAAGTACACTAGGGTTCCCTTTTCTCCACAACCTCTCCAATACTTGTTGATTTGTTTATGATAGCCATTCTGACTGGTGTGAAGTGGTATTTCATTGTGGTTTTAATTTACATCTCTCTGATAGCTATCAATATTGAGCATCTTGTTTTTTGTCTCTGAATCCTCTGTATGTCCTCCTTGGAGAAGTGAAATATTTTTCTTTTAACTTTGTTTCTTTTATTTTCTTATATTTGTTACATAATTTCTTTATGTTCCTGTGCCATAATTTTTGTGAGTATTCTTGGCATTTATGTATTTTAAGTGGTACTAAGGAGTATTATACCTGAATATATAGCAACTTGTGACATTTAACTCTTAAAAAAAGGATATTATATTTTTCTCTTGCTGAAAATCTTAGATTGTTTCATAGTTTTAAAAATCAAAGCTCAAGTTCATTCAATGGCTTTCAGCCCTTTATTGATGTGATCTCTGATTACATCTTCAGCCAGTTTCTTTTTTCATTCTGTTTCAGTCCCACTGGCTGCTTCTTTGTTTTTCAATCACATCAAATGCCCTCCAACTTCAGGACCTCCACATTTGCTGTGTCCTCTGCCCACAACACTCACCTTCCAGGTCTCATGCCTCAATTCCTTCACTCACTGAAGTCTCTATGCCATTTTTCTTACTTCAGTGGTGGCTTCATTGTCATCCTTTCTAAACTACCTTTGTGTTTCATTTTTTATCTTCTTATTCTTCACTGATCTTATCAATTATCTACATGAGATATCATAATGTATATTTTATAATTTACTTTCTCCCTCAGCATAATATCATTCCATTCTGGCAGGTATTCTGTCTTTTCATGGATTGATCTTACCCCAGAAGATTTAACACAAACTTTATAAATGAGCAAAATATGGATCATAAATGGATGAATTCAATCCTTACACCAATATCCATGTGGGAAATTCTCTTTTCCCCACTGTATCTGGTCTTCTAGGAAGGCTTGTACAAGATTATAGAGGTTGAAAGGGTAAGGTTTGAGATCTTCACTCTTATTATGCCCGATACTTTATAAAACACTATGTCCTTGGATCTGGATCTTGGCAAAGTTGGAGCAGCATTGACATGTTTGTGATTCATTCAGCCTTTGGTACAGCATGTGAAAAGACTGTCTCAGTTACCAGAGAGCCATTGAGATTACTGTCTACTGGCCTTTTGTAGCTAACCTGATTCCTGACCACTTTCAAAGATTTGTCACATCTCTTCTGTGAAAGTCCAAGACATTTCTCTTAATCTCAATTTTTCTTAAAATACATAAGTGTGATTCCTGATGCTGTAAAAGCACAGGAATATTACCCTCTGTCTAGACAATCAGCCTTAATCTGCTTGTCAGTTTCTCCATTAGTTTCAGTTGTAGAAAGCTTCATTTATTTAGTCACCATCATATCTAATAAGGGCAGCAATGGAAAACTAAGGTATGCCTTTGAGATGTAATGTTAATAGCTGAAAAATCACTGATGTAGCTAAGGGTCCCAGTAGCTTGGAATGAATGCTTACTAACAGACTTTATATATTGAAAGTCTTTCCATTAGCAATAATTTAAATTTAAAATTATTTTTGCAAGTTAAAAATGTTGCATTGATCGGTGCTTATTGTGAAAGCTATTAATTTTAAACACAAAAACAACTTTTAAGGATTTTGAGATATAATATAAATAGGTAAAAATTGATGGATAACATGAAAGTTGTGAAACTGAGTTAGATAAATTTAGGATATTTAAGGCAAAAGATTTTTACAAAAATTAAAGTAACAATACAAGATAGTATAATATATATAACATGATGTAATTTGTAAAAATTGGAATTGTAACATTTATAAAAATATATGCAAAATTTTTAAGAACTGTATTGAATAATATATTGAATTCCATTTATGCTATGACTTATGGCCAAAACATCCTTTGTGTAATTTTCAAATCACAAGTTAAGAAATAAAACGCAAAATTTTATAAAAACAATTAAATAAAATGACATTATATAAAACAAAATTAAAAATTCATGTTCACAATAATTTGTTTTAATCAAGATATTTAAATATATAAGATGTGTGCGGGAATGGATGAAGAAGTAGGGGGATTAAGAAGTACCAACATGTAGTTACAGAATTGCCATTGGGATGTAAAGTACAGTATAGGAAATGGGGTAGAAAGAGGACTTATACCCATGACCCATGGATATGAACAATTGTGGGGGATTGTGGCAAGGAATGGGGAGTGCTGGGTGGAGGGGGGCAAAGGTAGAAAATCAGGAGAATTGTAATAGCATAATCAGTAAAATATAATAAAATTTGAAAAAATAAAGATATAACATGTAAAATGTAGGTAGTATAAAAAGTAAGTTATTTTTTCCTTCTTCCAATTGTTCTTTTTTTAAAAAACTATTGACTTCAACTGAGTACAAATGTTGTCAGTGGAATTCAGGCTTTTCCATGGGATCATAATGGAAGCATTCCAAGGACCTGTACTGGAAGGTTGTGATGTGGCAATGTTTATTTGGGCAGAAATCTGTCCCTGGGTTTCTAATATACCATCTTTATTTGTTCCCCCATGGAAAAATTTCAACCATGTCTTCAGCAAGGCCAAAACAAAAATAAGTTTCCAGAATTTATATTTTATATTAAAGCTTAGGCCTTTGTAGCCCATGCCATTTGCTGTGGGCCCAGGTAGCTTCTAGACCCACATGGTCATGTGCTCCCAAGTAAGACGAAATTCATGGGATGAGTGTATTAATAAAAGCGGGGGGGGGGTGCTTCTTTGTTCCCTTGGGATTATATTAGTTTAGGTTTGGGATGAACCAGGTGCTTCTTCGAAATGACCAGTCAGTTACTCAAGCTTTCATGGGCTTATGACGAGTTCAAACCCCTTAGTTAGACTAATAAGCCTCTATGGTCAAGCAACTCCCCATACACCTCCTTCAACCATCTGCTACTGAAAGGCAGACAGTGCTCCCAGGGAGATTTCCTGAACTTCTAGGATTAGGTCTCATTGTCAGCAATCCCATGGATTGTGTGAATGAGTCTGTAAAACTATAGCTTCCTGGCTGAGCAAGCATGGGCATGTTCCACAGTTCATTAAGTTCAATGTCTAATTCCCTTTGCTTCCTTTTTCTTATTAATAATTAGTTATATACCTACGGTAACACAAACATCAAAGTTGAATCACAAAATTTCAATGTACTGAATTCAGGAAGAACTTAATTGCTAACAATTGCTGATTATTACTAAGTTTCTAAAAATTTGAGGAATAGAATTGCAATAATGAAACATTATAATAATTAAATTTTCTCCATAAGATTTCAGATTTTTTGTTTGATTCAAAGGTGATTTCAAAGGATAATTTTCATATTTGGACAAATATTAATTTCAACACATAGCAATTTTTCTTAGTCAACAATATGTACTAGGGACACTTCAACCTTAAGCTTAAATACCTGGCTAAATATCTACAATCATAATAATGTTAATATTAACACTAAAGAAATAGTTTTAACTTTTCTTTCTGATTTCTCTGCAAAATACTACACAAACTATCTTAAATATAAAATAGCTGAGTCATTTTTATGATGGACATTTTTTGTGGCTCTTGATATATAGTGCAATATTGTTTTCCAAATGGTGAATATTACATGTTACATTAAGTGTGTCATATTCTAGTAGTTACATTATCACATTGCCAACATTCAGTATTCCCACTTATCCATTTATGCACTTATCTATTAGCTAATTTAGTAAATTAATTAAAATGTTCTTAATGTTGTTTTATGTTTGTTTGTTAACAAAAACATATATTTAATTATTATATGATACAATTCTTGAAAAACTTACTAATATATAATTCTGAGAAAAAGATGCTTGAAATAGTTGATATTTTTCTGATTGCCTAAACATTAAAATTTTAATTTTTTGGAAGTTTGCCTTCTCCTTCTGTTTCTTTTATGCTTTCAGATACCTTTAATTTTGATTTAAATTTCATTTTTCTACTTTTTATAAACAATTAATTAAAATATTAAGTTATATGATCTGAGTTCGCCCATCATATTTTCTCAGGCAAAATATGTATTCTTCTAAGATATATGTTTATACATTCCAAGTTATATGATTTTTCTCTTTCTTTGCCATGTAAAAGAGTCTACAATGAATAATTGTTGAGCTGATCTGAGACTATTATGTAATTAGAAATCTTGTCATTGGTGTTAATCCAATCAGTTTTCTGTAGATCCATGCCATCATAAAGTTAAACTAGTCAGCTTAATACCGTGCCATACCTTAGTAACCATACTAAGCTTATAAATGTCACATAAAGAACAACAAGTCCCCAAAATAGTAGTTTATTATCTGCCAATGTGTCCTTGAAATATTATCAGAGTTTGGTTTCATGGAACTTCTAATGTGTACATTGTAAGAAAAATCCAAGTGTAGTAAACTAGAATGGGACAAGAAAAATTAAACTTTTTGACATTCAGAGTATCATTACATATGTTGTTGAAAAGTATAATCTAAAGTAGTCAAAATACTTTTTCTATACAGAACCAGATGGGGGATATTTTAAGTTTTGTTTGTCAAGAGCAAAATATAAGTACCTTTCCCATAGGTGCTTTTATAACAAAAGAGAAAACAATTTCTACAAACATTTAGTTGACAAAATTCAAAATAAGATAATTTTCTCATTAGTTTTCTATTGACATCATAGCATATTATCACAACTTATCTTAAAACACCTCTTTATTTTCTCACCATATGGCCCAGCTACTTCTTTGCCCTGAGTTTTAAAGGCCAGCAGTAGGACACTGAGATCTTGGCAAGGCTATGTTTATTTATAAAACCTCTAGTGGAGAAATTTTCCAAATAATTTGGGTTGTTGATAGAATTCAATTTCCTGTCATTTTTAATAGAAGTGCCCATTTTCTTGCCAATAGTAGGCAGTTGGGTGTCATTCTCAGCGACTAGAGACCATGGTAGTATTGATCACTTCTTCCATCTTTAAATCAATCTATAAACATCAAATTAAGTCCCTCTTATACTTAAAAATTTATCTGGTCTAACCTATCATGTTTAGCTTATAGAACTTACTAATATAGTAATGGGTAATGGTTTATAGACCCACAGTCTGGAATATTATGTATGCATTGAAAGTCCTGTTGGTGAGTGTTTAATCATGTGAAAGGTATGTAGTCTATAGATAAACTAAAGTAATAAAATAACATGTGTCATTTTCCAGTTTTATATACAAAAGTATTTATAATACAAATTGATAAATTATCTGAATAGTTATATAAACTGAAAAATGTATAATGCATTGATAAAAATAGCCATCTCTGTATATAGAATGACAGTTGTGTTAATGCACTTTCCTTAAGCTTTTCTATATTTGCCAGGCATTTGTGGTGCTTTTTTTCATAATTCAGGAAAAAATTAAATGCTATAAAATAGTTTAGATTCAACAATATGGTATTATATTTTTATTTGTTGTTTTACTAATAGTCATCTTACTTATGTAAGACAGGAGATATCCAAACAGAATGTTATTTTTCATAGTAACTAGCTATATATGTAAAGAAGAGACCATTATTAAACTTAACCAACAACACCTATCTGATTAAACAACAATTAAATTTGTTTTAACAATCTTGGGTGGGTGGTCAAGTGCTAGTTTTTACACTTCAATTGCCAAACCACTATAAATCTACTTTACAAGAACCAAAATCTGTTGTAGAATTTCGTGTTTTTTGGTTTTTTTATGAAACATATTTTTTAAATGCAGGAAAATGTAAATGGAAACATGTCCCTTTACTGAATAGAAAATAAGTACTCCACTCCTAAAACTAGGGATCCCTTATTCAGCCAACCATCTGCCTTAGTTCTGTGGCAATCAGATTATTTTCTACCCTTTGCCTACTTACTATTGAGATAGCAAAGAGAATGAAAGCAAGATTTTCAAAGAAAGATAGAAGTAAGAAAAGGAATACCATAAAAGAGAACTTTTTACTGAACTCATGGGAATGCTTGGCAGCTTTGAGCTATGCAGGTGAAAATTATGTGAGATGCCCATCTTGACGATGAATAATGAGAAGAGCTCATTGATTAAACTACAGACATGTGGTAGGTAGTTTTCCAAGAAACATAATAATCTACAAGTCAATAGCTTCTTTACTAATAAACAATTTAGTATGTTAATATGAATTTATGTATATTATATATACACTAAACAATGTTCATGTGTCCCAGATTGTTGTAGAAAATAAGTAGACCAGAAACCAAAAAGTATCACATGTAAACAAACTGTATCAAGACCTTAAAAATAGTTGTAAATAATATCATACAAGTATTGAGTACTATTAAGAAGTCAATTGTAGTAGATTGATTTGTGAAGAAGCTCAATGGAAATTCTCTCAGAGAACATTTCAGAATATGAAGAGATTAAGATGCTCAGAAAAATTTGGTGATTATAGAACAAAGGTCCCTATTTTCTTGCCAACTATAGGTCACCTAGAGGTCAACCCTATAGCTGCTTCAAGAGGGGAGAGCTGAGTTGTGAATTGGTCTATCATGCATGCTAGGGCCACATTATTTAAGGTGGTATTTTATGAAAATGCATATAATTTTGATTCTGGCAAAGCACTGGTACATTTTTAAATATGTCATCTAGTCTGTATTTATTCAGACTCAAGCAAAAGTTTCAATATTCAGGTCAGGATTTGCAATGAGCAGTCAGAGAGGTGCCTTTAGGAGAGGAAGACAACATTTGGGCACTTTCTTGTTAAAAAAAAAAGGGGGGGTTCAAGTAAAACCTTTACTAGTTGAGACACTTCTAAAGTTTTATAGAGGATTGTTTGAAATTCAGAATAAGTGCTGGGGTTGAGGTCAGACAGTGCCTTGAAGGGAAAAAGTGATGCCAATGGCATTGCTTAGAGGGGACAAAGATATCTTCTTTTTCTCAATATTTTGCCTAAGGCTATTCTGGTCCTGCCATTCAATATCATCCTTTCTGTCATTTTGGCATTTGTGGTACACTACAGAACCCAGATGTAGGCTGGCAGGTTAGTTAAGAATATTATTTCTGACATTTTGTTTTAACTTAGTAAAATAAAAAAATAATGTCTTCTTGTCACATAGCCTAAATATGAAATATAAATATATAACATTATTTATTTTAAAATGAAATTTGCTGTAGTTCAGTTGACTATAACTCAGGAATATACTTCATCTTATGTAGCCATAATTTTATTCAATTTCTAAGTTTCATTTGGAGAAATAACATTGTATTTTATGTCTCTCTATACTGTTTAATGGGACAATTCAAAAATAAAAGAGCACCCTTAACATTGAAGTCTATTGGTTTTAGGTTGCACCAGAACTTTTTCTTCATTTCAATGTAGCTTTTGTACCAATAGGTGCAATAAAAAAGCTTATAAACTTAATAAATTGCAATTTGCATGACAGCACCTGTGTGTTACCTTTACCGTCATTATCCATTTCCTCAGACATTGTCCATTACTTAATCATGGTCACAGAACCCCATTGTAAGCCTAGTAAATACTGCAATAAAAGTCAATAATCTGAGAAAATATTACAGTGAACACTGAAAATAGGTTTGTTTTAAATTTATGCATGTTTTTATCCACTCTGCCAAATACAAATATGCTGACATTCTATTGTTCATTTTAGATCTCCCATAGAAATATGGCCAAAATTATTATTTCTTATGAGATTCATCCAAAAATATATTTGAGTTGCTCAAGGCCAGTATTTTTTCTCAATAGGGTTGTTGAAAACTGAATCAGACAACACCATGTGCATATATATATATATTTTAAATATATATTTAATTATATATTTAAATATATAATTTAAATATATATTTAAATATATATATATACTTCTGAAATATATATATATTTCTGAAACACCCTTCTGTAACTATGTCTGCATAGATATTAACAAACAGTATTTTACTTAAAATTTTTGAATACTAGATATGTTTTCAAACTGATGCACATATATGAACTCTAAATTTTGGTATGTTTAGAAAGGCAAAAATTCCAATAATAAAAATTTTCAATTACTTAGTAATAAAACTGTATAGGCAAGACATGCAAAATAATAGATTTACCACCTCATACTACTTTAAGAAAAATTTAGATCCTTTTAGCTAAAAACACATTTTTTAAATATATTGTATTTATTTAGTTTTAGAGAGAGGGAAAGGGAAGGAGAAATAGTGGGAGAGAAACATCAATGTGTGGTTGCCTCTTATGTGTCCCTACTGGGGACCTGGCCTGCAACCCAGGCATGTGCCCTGACTGGGAATTGAATTGGTGAACTTTTGCTTCACAGGCCCATGCCCAATCCACTGATCTACAGCAGCCAGGGTTAAAAACACATTTTTAAACAAAATGAAACATCTAGTCTTTCACTGTAAGTGAAAGTAAGTCTTTCACTGTTTTCATTTACTCTTTTACATAGGGTTCTTCAGCAGCTGGATGATAACATACTCATTAACACATTTGACAGTTTATAGCTGTCTGTCAGAGAACATTTTCACTAACTGTTTCAATGGTTTGAGAAATGCACAGTAATGAAGAGGTAATGCCAGACTGGCAGATTATTTCAGATGGCTTGAATAGACACTTTTTGCTCTTTCCTGTTTTCCAAAGAAGCAATTGAATTGATAAAGTTATTGGATAAAAATTTTAGTTTTCATCTGGTACTGGCAATAACCAATAGGGCATACTCACACACATGTACACACACAAGGTTTAGTGTTTTGATTGGCTTGGGTTGTAGAGAACAGGATTTTTTACAACACAGTTTGTTCTGTTAACTAGAAACAGGACACCAGATAATTCTAAAAATCAAAAAGTAGGTAGTCAATGTCCAATTGTTCATATGTACTGAATATTTATAAATAGTAAAATTTCCAGCAAGGTGTACATAGAGATTTTCCACCATTTAAATTTTAGTTTCTCCATGCTCTAAAAGGTGACAACTTAATCTAACCATTTAAAAACTACTTGTCTCCAAATTTACCTTCAGGATACTGTTAAATCTTTTATTTATAATAAATGTAGCCATATTCTTAGTGCCAAGTGCTACATCTTTGGCTGAGCACTGCATATGTGTAGATTCTTGCTTGTCTTTACAACTCTACAAAGTAAACTTTATTTTCCTCAATTTTCAGATGAGGATATTAATTATTATGCAAATTAAGTGACTTGGTCAAATTTATAAAAAAATTAGGTGGTAAGCACAGGAGAAGAGTCCTTGCTGTTAGGATCCCAAACCCTATCCTTTCCCATAATCTCACTATTCCTGCTGAAGGCAACTGTGGTCATGGTAGAATCCAGTCGTTTGTTTTATTTATTGAGTAAATGCTCTTCTTTGAGTGGTTTAGAGGTTATTTTCTTTCTTTTTCTTTCTCTTTCTTTCTTTCTATTTATTTATTTACTCTTTCTTTCTTCTTTCTTGTCTCTGCTTGGTTCCTTTGTCCATCCCAGGTACATGTTCCCATGTTTTGGTTTCCTTTTCATTCACCAAATTAGAACCTAGCTATAATTGTAATAAAGACACCATCAATTTCAAAATGTAAATGGAATCCTTATGAATGTGCATAAATACTTCTGACTTTCAAATGATGCAAAGCAATGAATATAGTTGATGGTTTATTAGCTAAATACTATGCAAAATTTGTTATTAGAATGATACCTGTCCTGAGAACATTTTTCAGAGCAATTTACCTGCCAGAATTTTATTTGACGACTCAACCTGAATCTTCTAGAGTAAGCTATAAGTTCTCCCAGAGTAGTTAGAAAATTTGGTAACTTATGTTATTAAATATTTAAGTTAATTGAGAGAGACAATTCTTACATGTAGATTAATTATTTTCATTTAATAATTTATATAAATAGGCATTTTGCATATCAAATAATTATGCCTTTATGAATATGTGTAATTATAAATGAGAAAACAATAAATACTATCAGTAGATTCCTCTATCGCTCTAACCATAAAATATAAATATGATAGAAAAATGGCAATTTAATGTTAAAACAATAGAAAAATAGTTTTATCTTTATAGTAATTTTTCCTGGATTAGGGGTGATCATTGGGAAAAATGAATTTCAAAGTACTATACTATGAATACAGAATATATAAGGTATTTTACTACACATAATATCTGTTTGATAAATGTAACAGAATGATAAGTGGGTCACTTAATAAACCCTTAAACATACTCTATCTTATTTAAATTAGTAAGCATGATATCTTCATACTACTCTCAAGCTATACTTTCAGATATTAAGCCCAATATTTTGAACATAAGAGACTCCTAATAAATGTTTGTACAAATGAATTGAGCCTGAAAATATTATTATGTATTTGAAACAACATCTCCAAAATGGCATTCTGAAAATTGTTTTTCCTGTAGGAGGAGCTCTGTGAAGCATGACTCCCATATCATTTACATTGCTGACACATCTGTATTGTAAAACCCTGGGAACATTTAAAGTGTCAGTTTAATTGACATATAGTAAGTTTTACAGTAAAAAACCCTCTTTAACCATATCAATTTATCTTGCAAGCATAATTGACCAAAGTAACTGTTGTTCCTAATTTTAAAGTCTACCGGACATGGTAGCCAGCTTTCCCAGCAGCTCAGTAGGAGAATTGTTCAAGATGTCAATTCCTTGAAGCAATAACTTTTATTAATAGCTTTTACTAGGGTTTCTGTTATTTGTATTTGCAGTTTCGATAACAGAACTTTACAGTGTTAATAAAGAAGACTATAAATGTTAGTGTTTGTAATATTATCATGACTAAGTTTCATTATGGAATCTTCAATAATAAAAACAGTTCTTAAGATGAAAATAGTATGAAAAATTTTTCATTGAAATTTCTCTAATTTTTCTTAAGGCATAGATTCAAAATATTATACCTTTTGCAATGAATATGAGTTGAAGATGTATATCCACTCATAATGCTTCTTTTATTACTTTTTTGGTAAACTCCTTGTTCTTTTTATATGAGATCAAAACTCACACTTTCTATAAGTTACTCATGATAAAATTGTTTCTTATTTTAATTTGTTCTTGGCTCAAAAAGTTTAGGTGAAAACATAAGGTTATATTATTTTTAATAATGTTTTTAAATGTTAATTTACCACACTAGAAAGTACATTTTAGGTATTTCCTTTTCTGAATATGACTGAGAGGCAGAACAATGAATTAAAAGGGTACATATGGTTCTGTCAATCCCTGGGTTTAAATCTTAGATTTGTTACAGAAAAATCTTGGATGAGACTTTTATTAGTTATTTCATATTTCTGAATCTCATTTTGTAAATCTTTATGGTAGTTATGAAACATATATATATATATATATATTGAGGCTACTTTATTTTTTAATACCAAAAACATTTGCCAATATTCCTATCATACCTTCTACAGAAAGTATAATACCTTCAAGATTTCCATTAATCTATGTAATAGACTGAATTGTGTCTCCTCCTCATCCCCCCCAAAAAATCATGTTGTTCCTAATAATAAGTTGTTCCATAGTACATAAAAATTTGAGTATGCACAGAAATAGATTCATTAAAGATATAGTAAGTAAATTAAAATAAAGTCATCAGGGAGGGTCTCTAACCAAATACAATCACTATCTTTATAGAAGAGGAAATTTAGATACAGACACAAACAGAGGAAAGGCAATGTGAGGACATGGGATAAGACAGCCATTGACAGTCCAAGGACAGAAGCCCAGATCATATCCTTTCCTCCCACCCTCAGAAGGAACAACCCTGCCAATACCTTCATCTTGGACTTCTAGCCTCCAGAACTGTGAGAAAGCAAAGTTCTGTTCTTTAAGAAACCCAAACTGTGTACTTTGTTGTGACAGGCCTAGGGAACTCATACAATCCATGCATTCAACATACAATGATCACTTTGGCCAGTGTCTATGTACCACTAAATTTTATCATTTATGCTTCTGTTTAAATGTTGTATGGGACCTAGGTAATTGACAGACTTGTTCTCAATGTTCTGTTTATGTTAATCTACAAAACAAAACAGTATGTATTCCTTGGTTTCTATAAAAACCAGTCAGTATTTGTTGTGATTTCAGAGCCAATGTGACAATACAAAAAACAACCCAAAATTATGTGTTATCTACTTTTTATTGCTAATCTTTCATTTAATAATGCTGGGAATTTCTCACCTGAGGCATTTCTTTGTAGATTCCAGACTCTCACTGTGTTATTCAAATCCACCCTTCCTTTCCCAACTCCTCCCCCAAATCTCTCAGGTTTTTATTCTCCTAGTATTTTTCCCATTAAATCCTTCCAAGAAAATACATCCCCTGCATTTTACTATGCAGAACAATTTGACATCCAACTCATGGCTGGTCTTGCATTAATTAAGATGCATATGTTTTACATTGAGCAGTCAGAAGTCTTGGCTAGAACTTAGAAATATTGGACTTACTTTTCTTCTTCCTTCACATGTCTTCATAAGTAGAAAATGGGGTAATAAAATCTTATCTTTAGGCCCTGGCTAGTGCAGCTCAGTGGAATGAGCACTGGCCTGTGAACCAAAGGGTTGCTGGTTTGATTCCCAGTCAGGGCACACGTCTCCCCCTCTTTCTCTCCCTCTCTTTCTACTTCCCTTCTCCTCTCTCTAAAAGCAAATAAATGTTTTTAAAAATCTTATTTTTTAGTTATTATAAGCAATCATTTTTTATGTTTGAATAGCTTAATATTTTTCCCACAACTACAAATTTATTGATGGGTTGTTGTGAGGACCGAAGACAAAATATCTATTTCAATGATGGACACCTAAAGAGTAGATAACACATGCCCAACAAATAAATGAATCAATAATTAGTTCATTCACTAAGACATATCTTGTCAGTTAATAATGTCTTTATCATTAAGATGCTTTTGAATTAACATTGAAGGATGTATGGAAGATTTTCAAGAAGAAAAAACATTGCGCATAGTAATAATTTCACTGCAGGAAATAAATAGTGCATGTTTATTAAGAAATTATGAAAAAGCAAGGGTATAAGTTTCATAAAAGTGTTCCTAGTTGGATGAAACTTCTCAGGCTGCCAATTTGGTTCCTGTGAGACATTTTTTTCTCTGTCCTCACATGACAAATAAAGGAAGCTCTGGTGTCTCTTTCTTTTGTAATAAGGGCACCATTCCTGATTCCTGTCATACTGGGGCCCAACCTTATGGCCTTAGTAACCTTTGTCACCTCACAGGCCATATCTCACCTAAAAGAACATTGGGGGTTAAAACTTCAACATGAATTTGAAGAACACAATTCAGTCTACAGTACTGTACCCCAACCCTTCAAATTCCATGTCCTTTTTATATGCAAAATACAGCCATTTCACCCCAACATCCCAAAAGTCTTAACTCATTCCAAGATCAACTCTAACATTTAAAATGTCATCTAAATTTCATCTTAATCAGATATGTGTGAGGATCAAGTTACACTAAGTCCTGAGGCAAAAGTCCTCTCTATGACCTTGTGAAACCAGACAAGTTATGTGTTGCCAAAATACAATGATGAAACAGGCATAGGATAGACATTTTCATTGCAAAAGGTTGAAATAGGAAAGAAGAAAGAGGTAATGAGTCCCAAGCAAGCCCAAACTTAATAAGGAAAATGCCATTAAGTTACTTTTTTTGTGGGGGAACTCACCTAAGTATGATATATGGTAGCATCTTTTAACTTATAATTACATTGGTTGCAAAATAGTTTGACAGCTGAAAAAAAGTCAATACAGTAAGTACTGAACAATAGCTGAAGTTGAATGTAATCATACCATGTACACCACATATTTACAGTATGAAAAGCATCACTGAGACCTCTGTAAATCCATCTCAATAGAAGCATTGTCCAATGCTAAGCAAAACCTGAGTAAGTTGATGCTTCCACACCACAGGCACATTCTGGATTATGTGGAGGATCAAGCAGCTATTTCCTGAGAAGGTCCCTTCTATAACTCCTCTAATTTTTATCACCACTGATTCTGAGATATATCAAGTGTGCAGCTTCTGAGGCACAGAATGGGGGTGAGAACAGGTGGTTATAAAAATCAGCAGATGGATATTTAAACTAGCAAGTAATGCAAAAGACAAAAGTGCAAAATAAGGCAAGGGAAATACCAGAACCTCAAGTGGGAGCTGTAACAAGTTGAGTAGAAATAAGCCATGGAAGAGAATACAAATACATGTAAGCAGAAAGAAATGAGGGAGGGGTAGACAAAAAGGACAGGGTAAGACAATAGTAGGAACTTTCCATAATTCAACTTAGTTCTGTCAGATACCAGATCTCTGGATTAGGGATTTCGCTACTGTGCTTCATAAACAACTCACAATAATGTTAACTTAAGAGTGCTGTGTCACATGAAGGAAACTGGACCCTGTCATAGGAATCTTTTCTGTTTTCTTGGTTTGTCAATTGTCCTAAAAGTGATATGGCTCTTTATCATGCATGGCTGCTCTATTTTCTTCTATTCAGCAGTGTCCCTGTTTGATTTGGTTGGCTGTCCAGCCTGTGTCTGTGACATGGACCTTTCTGTATACATAATTGACAGACTTTAGCAAAGATAAAGTCAATATTCACTGCTTACCAATGCTGCCTTCAAATTGAACTCCATGTTTTTTATGAGCAGACACATATTTTAATTGTTAAAAATTATGCAAGTTTTTATTATGCAAAATATATATACACTAGTATGATGTTATTAAATATTATACCCAGTGCAATATTAAGCAAACATATACTCTAAAATGTGCTCATCAATCACTGAACAAATTTTGTTGCAAAAACTGCAGCTACTTCATTCTAAATTCCCTGGCCTCTGACATTAATGTAAAGTCAAGGGGAAATAAAGGGAGAGAAGTTGAGAACAGTGTACGGTAAATGCTGTGGAATGCATTTTGTTTCACAGGGAGGTGGACTTCAGCTACCATGCCCTATCTCATACCTCCCTTCACTCTAGCTTTGACTATCTCCCCAAAGGAAGTGTATAAATATTATATTCTTGATCTCAAATTCTTGAGCCCACCCATCCCTATCCACATTTCTAACCAACATTTCCCTTGGGATAATTTCTCACCCAGGACCCAGCTAAAAAAATCTATAAAGGTTTTTCATATACCTCCTCCCACCCTAACTGGCCCGAAGGTATCTCCCTCTTTCATTCTCCATTATAGTTTTTGTGGCCACCTCTATCATAATCCTTAGAATATATTTTAATTATTATATAGTGACCTGTCAGAATGTCCAATTTATAGCTAATCTTTAAGCATCTGCCAAAGATGAGGCCCTTTGTAAAAATTTGCTGTGAAGAGGTGAACAAAATAAACTAATCCATCAAAAATACAGTGTGACAATTGCTTTATTCTGGTTCTTAACAACAAATAAGTTAGTGTGCCATAACTTAACAGATCAAATTGTCATTATATATTTATATGAACACTAATGTGTAACTCCATGTAGATTCAAAACCATAAAGATATGTAATGTAACTGAAATAAAAATGCTAATAAACAAATACAATTAAGCAAAAATCAAACAATCATGTCTCAATGGTAAAACACTAGTATTTTTCATCTCTAAAATAATTTTTTTTAGTTTAAATCCTTTTTACATTGTTTTAAGGAGTGAGATCTCTTTTTCTTAAAAAAATTAGCAAAATTTTGCACAGATCTCATTATACAATAGAATAGTCACGAACTTGTCTGTCACACTATATATATATATTCTTTCAGAGCTCAGCTTTGTAGAAGCCCTTGAGACTATAGTGGAACCATCCAATGCAATTTGAAAATAACTACCAACAATCTCTAAGGTACTTTTTCATTTCCACATCTTTGAATCAATAAGTAAATTTTGTCATAGGCAAATGTTCAATTGTCGATACATTGTACTATCTGTTTATATTTCCAATGTTTATTTTACTATTCTATATACTTAAGGGAATGTTCTTATTAAACTATTATTAAGTATGTAAATGTTAATGCCAATTTTCTTAGTTTATTTGTTGGCCCACAGTTCTAACATTGTGTGACAAATCACTCGTAGTATCTTAGAATAGGCAACATTTCTGAAAGGACTAAAATGATATTCTAGAATGTATCCCCAAAACTTTATACCTGTGAAAATATTTAAGCATACTGGAGCTCAAAAAAGCCCTAAAGAACTTTAAATATTATAATGCATTTCCCATGTTATATACAATCTAATTTCATCTTTCATAAGCAAAGCTAGTCTATAACAAGGTGCGTATATCAAAGTTGCTAGGTACTCTCATTTATTTTCATAGCTATTTGGGTCTACTTTCATCATCTGTAACACAAAACAATATGTTGGTGAAACAGTGTCAAATTCTGCATATACAGCCCCTATATATTGAAAATCATCCAACTCTGAAGCTCTTAGGGTTCATGTTGAAAAATTACCAGGAAAAATGTGTTTGGAGCTTTACCAAATCAATAACTTTCAAAATGCAGTTTGAAACATTTGTTAAAGTCATAATGTATGTAGGCATGCACATCTTTAAAATATAGTAATGTTTTATATTTATTGGATTTACAGAGAGATCAAAGCCTTCGTCATAAATGTTCTCAGTAACACTCTCAGTGTTTGAAGCACATCTTTGAGGTAGAAGTCTGATTTTTTTCCTCTTTTTCGTTTTAAGAGCATAAAACCACTTGCAGAAAGACTGACCTATGTTAGTAGCATATTTAGAAACTTTACCAGTGCTTCTTAACATTAAACTTTATGTTTAAGGCTTTAATATAAACCGTGCTTAAAATATTGAAATTATCATCTTCATGAACACAGTCTGCCAACATTTATTGCACCCCTACCCCATGCAGACTATTGCAGTAGCCATAAAGCCTGTCAGAATATTAAATTTACAACTTATTTTCCAGGATGTTTTAGCAAAACCTTCATTTTCCTTCTAAGATGTCACACTATGATTAGTACACATCTTTACACATATTACATATCACATAATGTATCAAACTTGACTGAGCTGAAAGTTTAAGCTCAATATTTTACACATTTTTTATGACTATATGTTGTAAAGAATAAACTTCCAAGTCATTGTTGACTGAAAGTCCCACTGCCAAATGTTTAACATTTAGGGTATTAGTCCCTGTACAACATAGAGAACTAAAAATCTTAATAATTTAGCATTTATTTTAGCTAATATAATACAACTAACTTTTGCCCCTAGAGCTTTTAATCTGTTAGTGTATCAAATGTGTAGAACCAAAAAGAACACATGTACACAAAGTCCACACATTTGGAAATCAGAGGTCTATTCTTGAACAATAGTTTTTTGACCATAAAGTCATTGTAGATATAAAGAGCTTAATTAAAAGTCTGTGAATAATAAGTGTATTTATTCCAAGACATTCTGTAGAATGGGATTAAAGGTACTTGTTTACATTTTGTATTAATTAAATCTGATTCACTTTTCGGTCTATGAAAAAGAAAGGAATGAAAGGTCTTATATTAAAAAAGGGTAGGCTTCTTTATCTCACCCCATGACCTCTGACCAGGGAGCAACTTAGGTACATATTGAAAGGGAGGGTTTGTGAATATTAAAAAATATATATATTGGAAAGGCACCAGGTAAGCAGGACTTCTCCAATTTTTGTCTATAACAAAATATTTTGTTTTAAATTGTTGTGTATAGCTCCCACATAAGCAGAAACAACTCTTGCTGGAAGGTTATAGATGAGCAGAGCAAGTTGAAAGATTAAAATAAAATGTTTTGGTAAAGAGATTTTAAGCACCAAATATGGAATCTCAGAGTGTTTGCAAATAATGGCTTTTTATCAAAGAAGAAAAATTTCAATCTAATCTGAATAATTAAAAAGTGTTCATTAAATTGAAATAAATATTTATTTCAACTGTATTACAGTCATTCTGAATTTAATTCCATTTCAGGAGAAAAAGGAGAATATCACAGAAGTCGTAAGTATTTGTTGAAAAGTCCCACAGTAGAGTGTGTGCCTTTGCTGAAAAATGAAAGTTATATTATGTGTTACCTTTTCATCTGTTGCATGTCTTTACCAGCTGGGAAGACATGTCAGATGTCATTATTCTGCAGATTTTACTGTTTCTCAGTTGCTACCCTCTTGTTGACAGTAATCAGAACTTGATGGAAGGGCCTATGCAGGTGTTACATGATAGCTGGTGCTAGTGTGATATAGTATGTGACAGTTTTAGTATTACATCCTGTAGGATGATACATCATCAAATAATATTTCAGATATCCTTAGTCTTTCAGCAGAAATGCAATTGTTACTCATCTAATAATACTTCCAGATGGCATAGAGATGTGGGCTAAAAATAAATACTAGGCTAAAGAAGTGAAATGTGAAAGCAAAATGTGAAATAATGTAAATTCCCAGGAATTGTGCACAAGTGCAAAACTCTTAAAAACTAGAGTGGTATAAGATTAGTCATAGTGAACAAGTAAGCAAAAAGAAACATGTTTAGTGTTATGTGATAAAATTTGATGAAATTGAAGCACAATTTGCAATGATTCCCTTACAAGGCTTGTTTTTAAAAGTAAGAATTGCAGTAAAAGTAAATAATGATTTTCTTCATAAATTTCGGGATGGAGTACCCAATTCATATAAATGGAATTGTTTCAGATGGCATCTTATGATTAATATCTGAATATTGCAATATATTATTATATTGTTTCTCCAAAATTTTGGTATGTAAAAGAGCAAAATTCAGGTAATTTTTAATCAAAATTCACATTTGCTTTTGTTAAATATTTCCTTTCATTAACTGGCAATGTTTCTCAACTAAAGCATGCCACAATTTTTTAAAATCTATTAAACAACTTGAAAACTCTCTTTTGAGGACTGAATGCATGGGTAAAAATCTTCATTTAATAGCAGGCATGATTTTTAAAATAATTATAGTGCTTCCTTCAGACCAAACCTATGATACCTACAAGATTCTTTTTCCAAAGTTACAAGCAAATTTTAATAAGCAAATACTCTATGACACTTATATCCTGAATTATTAATCAGTAAAATATTTCCAGAAGTTTTACAATTTCCAGAAGCAATATTTATATTAAAACTCTCATTACTTACCTGTAATATTTATACTATATGACTGAAGAGACCTTGTTTTTTACAAAGTGGGAGAGTTTTTATTGTATTTCTTGGTAGACAGATTCTACTTGCTTCTGTTTTATTTTGTTTTTGCCCCCCCACCACAAATCAGTGAAACAGTGCAATCAAAGATCTAGATATCAACTTTATATAGTTCTTATAAAAAATAAAAATGTAACTAAAATTCTTATCAGTTGACATGGGAAATTAAGAATTATGAATATATAGTCTGACAAAACTTCTTCACATAGCTATTTTTCTCTATACTCTGGATGCTTATAAAGGTATTGCTTTTTATCTCTATTTAGAAATCATAAGGGGTTTAAGAGATTTTCTAATGCTTATATATACATTTAATCTCTTTATTTTTCATTTAATCTTTATTGTATTTTTTTCATTACCATTTAGTCCCCTTATACCCCTTTCCCACAGCAATTACCACACTGTTGTCCATGTCCATGAGTTCTTTTTCCTTTTTGCTCAATCCCCCCATCCCCTCAGCTCTCCTTCCCCACAAGCTGTTATCCTACTGTCCATCTACTAGTTTGTTCCCATTCTCCTTGTTAGTTCAGTTTGTTCATTAGATTCCACATATGATTGAAATTGTATGGCATTTGCCTTTCTCTGACTGGTTTATTTCACTTAGTGTAATATTCTTCAGGTCTATCCATACCTTTGTGAAAAGTAAAATTTTCTAAATTTTTATAACTGAGAAGTATTCTGTTGTGTGAATGCCTCATAGTTGTTTTATCCACTCATCTACTGATGGGCATTTGGGCTGATTCCATATCTTGGCAATTGTAAATAATGTTGCAGTGAACATAGGAGTTCTTATGTTCTTTTGAATTAGTCCTCTGGGCTCTTTCAGATATATTCCCAGAGGTGGGATCACTGGGTCAAAAGGCAGATCCATTTTTAATTTTTTGATGTATCTCCATACTGCTTTCCACAGTAATTGCACCAATCTGCATTCCCACCTACAGTGCAAAAGGGTTCCCCTCTCTGCATCCTCACCAGCATTTGTTGTTTGTTGACTTATTGATAATAGTCATTCTGACAGGTATGAAAGGATATCTCATTGTGGGTTTAATTTGCATTTCTTTAATGATTAGTGACATTGAGCATCTTTTCATATGTCTGTTGGCCATCTTTATGTCCTCTTTGGAGAAGTGTCTATTCAGTTTAAGTAGCCCATTTTTTAATTGGGCTGTTTGTTTTTTGGGTGTTGAGTTTTATAAGTTCTTTATAAATTTTGGTCATTAACCCTTTATCAGATGTATTGGTGAATATGTTCTTTCATTCTGTGGGTTGTCTTTTTATTTTGTTGATGATTTCCTTTCCTGAGCAAATACTTTTTGTTTAATGAAGTCCCATTTGTTTTTTTTTCTTTTTTTCTCTTGTCTGGGGAGATATATCGGATAAAAAATTGTTATGAGTAATGTCCAAAATTTTGCTGCCTATGTTTCCCTCTATGATTTGTATGGTTTCAGGTCTGACATTTAAGTTTTTGTTCTATTTTGTATTTATTCTTGTATTTGGTGTAACAAGTTGGTCTAGTTTTATTTTTCTGCATATATCTGTCTAATTTCCCACTGGCATTTATTGAATAAACTATTTGTAGCCCATTGTATGTGCTTGCTTCCTCAAATGTTAATTGATTATAAAGTTGTGGGTTTATTTCTGGTCTCTCTTTATATATTTTTAAAGTATCTTCCAAGCATATGTTTTAGTTAAGAATAAAAAAAAATCCACTTTAACAGTATGTGAAAAAATTCAACTTCTTGGATAAGCTACAAAGTGATTAAATGAATTTATTCAAGTCTTAAAGCAAACACATGTGATAGTCAGGAAAAGAAATTAAAATATTGTTTGTTTCACAAGTATTTCTGACACATTTGTATTAATGTGAAAGTGCTGTTGTCTAAGTATGTGCCTATAACTGAAAAAAAATTTTCAAGTTTTTTTTTAATTGACTTGAAAATAAACCATTACAGTTTACTGATAATACATAACTGTTCAAATGTTTGGTCATTTTAAACATTCAAATCTATCTGTCTATTTATCTATTTACATATCTATCTGTTATATATCTGTTTTTGTTTGATTGTTTTTATTTGTAAGGCCCAGGAGTTAAGGATTGATGTCCTAAAGAAGTAATTGGAAAAGATGTACACTCTTATTAGGTACACCATATGTACTTCATATATTTAGCCCAGTTTAAGATTTTTCTGTGTGGAAAGGATAAACTATAATATTGTACCTTAATATTTTTATTACATCAGGAAACATGTATAAAGAACACATGGACAAAGCCAAAGAAGGGTAGTATTGAGGGTGGGAGGTGGGAATGGGTGGGGTTGGGGGGAGTAGTAAGAGGAAAATAGAGACAACTGTACATGAACAACAATTAAAAAAAAGATTTTTATTACAAAACTGTCATGGCTTTTTCTTAAGTCTATACTTTCTATGAATTAGCCATAATTTCTTTGGATGCTAGGGAAAATTATTGTTATAAGGTAAAGTAAGGTAGTATTGAATAAATCTAGTTTGCCAAAAGTTTCCACACTTTTTTTTATATACATGTTCTAAAATATCATTCTTGGCAACTAAATATACTCTTACTCTTACTCTGTTTTCTATGTCCACTTTCTTACAAAATCTTTATAAATACTTTTTCCTTTTATTTTTAAGTACAATAAAAGGAAAAAATTGTCTCCATTTTCTTGTCACCATTTAGAAATACTTTTAAAAGTTCCTTGTTACCCAAACGGAGAAATTAGGAAACTGAAACCCAGAGAGATAGGTTAATTTGTGTGAGGTCATGTGGCTGATAAATTAGTGGACCTGGATGTAGAAATAAGACCCATTTATCTTCAAGGCTAATATACTTGTATATTACCTGCTAACATGGCCCTAGACTGATGGCTTTGGTAAATTGCTCAAGACAAACCAAATAGATATACACTTTGTTAAAATTTTTACATAATACTATACTGTTTTGCTGTATTTTTTCCTTTTAACCTATCCTAACTTGTGTATAGTTCAATGAAAATACACTATCTGGTTACCATGAAAATTGTCTGTAGCCTGGCTGGTGTGGTTCAGTGGTTGAGTGCCAGCCTGTGAATCAAAGGGTCACCGGTTCGATTCCCAGTCAGGGCACATGCCTGGGTTGCAGGTCAGGTCCCCAGTAAGGGGCACAAAAGAGGCAACCACACATTGGTATTTCTCTCCCTCTTTCTTCATCCCTTCCCCTCTCTAAAAAGTAAATAAATAAAATCTTCAAAAAGAAAAAAAAATGTCTGTAAAAGGAGATAATAATAGTAATAATGACACTATCAATTCTTAAAAGAACAGCTGACTGGTTTTAATATTTATTACTTTCAAAGCTTTCATTATCTATATAACTAAGTTGAGCATCTCAAAATTTTTCAATACCTACCAATCCAGCATTATACATGTTTATGTTTCGATTTGACACCAATTTTACAGCAGTCCTGGACCATGGATGGCACATTGTTGTCTTATTTATTTGTTTCAAATTTGCTTCCAAAGATTTGTGATTTACTTTCCCAAAGTATTCATCTACAGTCACTCTATAGAGTGAAAGAGGTCAATCCAATCTAGCATTTTGACTTTAGATTATACACTTATCTACTGATAATTAATATCAAGAGAAATGTTTTATAATTGCAATTTAACTAAGATTGTTTTCTTGAAATTTCCAGAAGAAATAATAATACACAAGGGCAATTTTCTCTTGCAACTGTTACTGTAGGTAGTTAAGTACTTAATAATAAGAAAGAAAGCAAAGGGAATTAAACATTGAGTTTAATAAACTGGGGAGAAAAGCCTGTTTGCTTCACCAGAAAGCTACAGCTTCATACCCCAGGGATCATAGCATTCCTCCACCAAGGAGATTAACATGCCTCCCTTCCTCTTTTCTGTACCATATTGTTGGGGTACACAAGGTGCTTGACCATAAAGGCCTGTAAGACTAACTAGAGGATGGACCCATCAAAAAGACTATGAAAGCTTGAGAAGTTGATTGGCAATTTTGAAAAAGCACCTGTCTCATCCCAAATCCAAGCTAATATAATTGCAGGGGAACAAAGAATCTCTCTCTTTCTCTTTCCCCCTCCCTGGGTGTCAATGCACTTATCCCATACATGTGTCCATTCTCTCTCATCTGGAAGTACATTACCAAGTGGATCTAGCAGCTGCTGGGGACTTCAGTAGATGGCATGGGAATAAGATTTAATAAGAAGAAAAACTCTGTAAAAACTTTTGTTTTGAACTTGATAAAGATATGGTTGGATCTTTTCCATGGCAGAAAGGAGGGAGATGGAAAATTGGAAACCTAAGGGGCAGCTTGTATTTCTACCCAAATAAACATTGCCAAATCACAGTCCTCTATGTGTGGGTCCTCCAATGGCTGTCCTTATGATCCTGGGGAAAAGTCTGGTTTCCACCAGCAACACGATTATTTTCTGAAAGTCATTCTCACCATGTTTAACTTGTCCAAGAGTTATACATACCTATATACTTATCTACTGATAACTCTTAGACAAGATTATATATATATATATATATCCATCCATTGAAAACATCTTAGACCAATTACCAATTCATTGATTGATACAATTTTATTCAAGAATTTACAAATAGCTCAGGCAGCACACTTAACCAAAACAAGATCTTCAGGTTCAAAAATAAGATAGAAGAAAAAGAAAAGAATTGAGGGAAGGAGGGAGAAAAAGAGAAAAGAAAAGAAAGAAAGCAAGGAAAGGAAGAGAGAGAAAAGAAAGAAATGGGAAGAACTTTTACATCATCAGAAGTCAAATATTGAAGTCTAGGAGTTTTACGGCTGGATACAATTAGTGCTCCTTTTTGGATATTTCAGAATTTTATTCTAGATGTGAAAAACCTCAGATCAGAGAGACTTTCTACAAAGTACATGAGCTCTAAATTACTAATAAAAGACATATTTTATCCAGGGGCAGAGTGTGATACTGGAATTGAAATGCCAAACTGCATATTATTGTTCACTTATGGATATTGTGTTCCTTAACAGTAAAGAAAAATGGAGTAGTGGAAAGGCCAGTAGTCTCAACATCTAACACAAGAGTATGTTCCAAGTGTGAACTATAATATCCAAAGGACTGAAGTCTGGATTTCCACCTGATCGATCTAATCGCATAATGTAAGAAATGAAAAGCAGTTGACAGGAACATGTGATTTTACGTCTGTATTTCTTTTTCTAAATTGCCTATTGCTTTTCAGGTGTTCCATATGAGGTACACATAGGCAGTTTTTTAATAGCTTGGCCCCCTCTGTTTGTATTCATCCCCTAAAACAAAGGAAAACAAAACAAAACAGATTAAATACCTTTTTTTTATCTTCTCCCTTTTATTCCATGTCCTTTTTTCCTACTAATTTCACTGTTTTGTGAACATATTGAAGCAACACAGTATTTTACCTTGATATAGATTAGGAAATTGTCACTAACATTTTAAAAAAGCCTTTTTCTTAGAACAGCCAGCACATACTCCAAAACCTCTTTTCTTCTAACCAACCTTAGACAAAATACCCATATTTATAACCATGTCCTCTGACCTGTTCACCAGAAAATAATTATTTAAACTCTAAAGTACTAACATGTTCAGTAAAGGTATATTTTTCTTTTTAACACATTTTGAGTTTTTTTTTAAGTACAGAAACATTACACAGAGCTTCTAAAACAGAATATTGAGATATGTAGAGATCTGAGCGTAGCCAACTAACCTCTAAGAGAACCAATTAAAAATATCACTGAATAAAGATAGGGTATGGGGAGATGAGCCCCACAATTGACATGTTGAGGGACTCAGTTTCCTTAACAGGGTAAAATTTAAATGGAAAATAAGGGTTTAACTCTTCCAAGTAACAGGGGCCTTTATAGAGTGTGTGTATTGACCAAGAAGGAGGAGAGGCAAAATTAGACAAAGGAATGAAATTTTGATGGAAGAAATAATAGGAAGTTGCTTATAATTTTGCCCTGGTGTATGAAAACAAGTGAACAAACAACCAACAAATACACAAAAATTACCTACTTTTCAATCTTTAAGAAAGCATTATCTGTTTGGTAGAGGCAGTAGAGTTTTGAGTATGGCTTCAAGACAGGAACAACACAAAGTCATGTCTCTTGCAGGAAGTTCTCCATTTCCAGTAGTGTTATTTATCGTCTAGGTACCAGCAATAACTATATTAGCAGTGCATACATTGGATTTGTTTTTCAACTTCCTCTCTATACTTCTGCTCTCATGATTCTTTCAGTGATTCTCAATGTTTGGGACCAGAAGTTTTTGCATGTTGTTTCAACATTCTTAAACACTTAAAATATTTTAAAATAAAAATTCTCCATTATACGTATTTAAAGACTACCTATTTTTCTAATCCATTGTGAGATATTTTTCCATTTTAATTATATATACTTTGAGATATGATTAACAAATACATGTATTGTTTCAAAGATACAACATAATTGATGTATTTATGTATCATTGAATGATTACCAAAATAAGTGTAGTTACCATCTGTCACTATAGTTATAAATTGTCTCTTGTAATAATAATGTTTAATGTTTCCTCTCTTAGCAATTTTGAAATATGCAATACAGAATTATTAACTTTATTCGCTATACGGCGGTACAATTACATTACTAGAAATTAGAGATGGCATTAAGGGAGGATGGATAAAAATGAGAATAAATAAATTAAACAAGCAAAAAAATAATTAGCGTCAGAAGAAACATTTTCAAATTCATGCAGACTGTACTAATGTCCTCTTTTCTCTCTGGCAAAAAACAATCCCATGGATGGGCACCAAGTGTGACAGAGATAAGCTGACTCAAGAGCAGACCTTCGTGTTCATTCTCAGAAGATGGACTGAAGAGCTTGTAGGAAAGGCTGAGAATCTAAGCAGGCTTAACATGTCGAACAAAGTCTGTTTAGGTTTCCCTAATAAATTAACAGATAAAACCTGGGCTTATCTACTTAATAAGCTGTCAAATAAGAAAATTGTGAATTGATGCTTTTGTTAAAAATAGGTATAGTAAGGTATGCAAGATCATTAGCTCTTAGATCTAAACACATAATACTTGAGTACAAAAGACCTTTCATGCCATCTTGCCTTTGTTTGTGGGTTTAAATAGTGTTTCCAATGTCCTAATTGAAGAATAAAATATGAGATAATGCATTAAACAGTGTGTAATACATTTTCTCAGTTGGTTCCAACAATTAGTTTTTCATTTGCCTTAGGGCTTCCACTTGACTTTCTGTATTCTCATAACTATAATCCTGTTCTAACCATGTTTTGCAATGTGCATAGAACATTGCCTGGTACTTTGAGGGTCTGTGTAGATGTTATTAAATAAGTAAAATCCCCTTCTTCCCCAGCACCTTAGAGTTCATTGTCCATGGACTCTGATGATGCCTTTATAAAGTTCTTAAACTTTTTTCTCACATTTTATTTTATCACATATACTTGAAATAAATTTAGAGTTTAGAAAGAGAAAAAGTATATATAGCATTGGTATCTTGCTATCTAAGCCAGGGTTTATTAGCATCCCTGGGAACAATCATACAACCAAGTAGATAGTGATCAATACAGAATTGTCATCAGCAACTACATGTGTATCCTCAAATCTCTCCAGTCCACCAACTTATTCTCTCACAATGTTTGCAGTGACTATTTACAATGGTCCTCAATATTCATGCCTCTGTCCTTCTTCTCTTTCATTGCAAACAGGCTGTTTTTCTTCCAATATTACATCAACATTTATTTATGTTTTCCTCAACATTGCATTCTCATTCAGCAGTGAGTGAATAATAGCTTTTGCTACCTTTCAGAGACAAATTTTTAAACAGAATTTTCTAAACTTCATGCTTCTATTTCCTCAGCTATAATAACCTGACTTTACTTTTTTCTTACCGTGAACTTGATTCTTAGCTTTAGTCTTCAGTCTTAATTTTCCTTGACCTTTATTTCTGTTTTGATATTTTTTGTAGTTTCTTTTTGCCTTAAAATGTTCGTTTACAGTCACTTTTCCCAAGATCACTGTTATGAAGTAAGCTGTGTCTCTTCTAAATTTATATGTGGAACCCCAACTCCTACTGTTGCTGTATTCGGAGACAGGCAATTTATAGAAGTAATTAAGGTTAAATGAAGTCAGGAATCCAATAGAACTAGGTTTCTTTTAAGGACAGAGGAGAGGACAAAGGGAGAGGGAGAAGAGAGAGACAACCTGCCAATACCTTAACTTTGTATTTTCAACCTCCAAAACTGTGAGAAAATGAATTTCTCTTGTTTAAGCCACCTGGTATGTGGTATTTTGTGTGGCAATCCAGCAGATCACACAGTCATATTCTTCATATTTCTTAAATATTATACTTTGCAAAGTTTTATATAAGGCTTATTTTCTGAATCTCTTCTCAGTTTCTGAATTTTTCTCCATAGGTAGTCCCATCCACACTCAACCCTTAAATCATTATTTCTTTGCAGATCATTTGTAAAATGATATCTTAAACCCAATACTTTTTTTAGTCCTAACCTTCCAGCAACCTACAGATTACCTTTTGCAAGACTGATGGGTCTTGCAAATAATTCAAATTGAAAAAGGTCTAAAACTGAATTCATATATGTGGAGAATAAAGAAAGCTGCATGAGCATAAGGAGTTAGTGTTAAGAAAATAAGGTTAGAAAAGCCATAACAGCATAACCACCCTAGGCTTGTGTTCCAGGAAGTTAAGAAAGGCAGGGTAAACAGAGCTGACCTAGCAGATAGCCATCTGGACAGTTGCCCAAGTGAAAAGTTTTACCCCTGCTCCAGCCCTTGGGCACAGGCTGAGCACGAGCTTCTCCGACCAATTACCAACGAGATCATGAGCCTAGCATGAGTTTCCCAGCCAATGACTAACTGCTGCATCTGCTTCTGTAAAAGTGCTTGCTTGCTCCCTTGTATAAAAGAATCTAGCTGTGAGCGTTAAGACACGACTCTCATTTGCAGCTCTTAGTAGCACTGTGTCTCCAGACACGTATGGAGAGTTCGCCCCTGCGCAGGTAAAGCTTTGGCCAATAAAACATCACTTTTGAATCCTGAAAGTTCCTGGACATTTGTTTCTCGCGTCGGTGAATGCAACAATATACACAACTTCTCCACCCCCTCCCCAAATTACTATTCCCCCCATTTCTCATTGTGATAATTTGTACCTGCACAAGCAAGAGATATGTAAGATAAACCTCACTATCATCCTGTAACTGACAGATAATCAAGCATCAAGTAAGTCCCTTAAATTTTACCTGATCATCTCTCTCAAAACTGATTACTTCACACTACCAATATCCAATCATCTCTGCTACCATTAATTCTTATCTTGGCAACAGCCACAAATTCCTACCTTGTTTCACTTTGTCCATTGTTCTCCTCCTCTCAACTTCCCAGTGGTAAATGTAAATATGAACCAGATAACATTTAACTCTAGCTTAAACTGCTTTAAATAATTTTCAATATCTCAGGGCTTAAGTGTTTTATATGGCTCCATGTGATGTACCACTTTTCTGTCAACCTTCTTTTATAACTTGTATACCATCAATTCTAATTTTCCACTATTTTTATTTAAATAAGGAATTCTCTTGACATTTAAGTGAGAAAATTTTAAGCAATCAAAAAGTTTATCTGGGCAATATGTTTTAACAACTTAGATTATAAAGATTTAAATTATAAAGAAGTTTATAAAATTGAATATCTATAACAATCTAGGCATTAGAGATATAGAAACAGTGATATGAAATATGATGAGTACATACTAGTTTATATATTAATAATGTTTTATTGATTGCCAGCAACAAAATTGGACTTTTACTAAACTGGAAGTGTAGATGGGCCACTGTGGTAACTCCTACAATTAGAGTAAGATTTTAACCTTAAAGACACAGGGGAAGAAATCAGGATTACACTAGAAAATCCAGTAAAGAGTTTGTGGATTTTTGCTTGAAAATTCTGCCTTTGGTGAGGCTTAGCATAAATGACTCAGGCTTTGTGTTGCTGCATTCTAAATTTCAGATAATTGGAAAGGAGAACATGATTGCCATCCCAGGGACCAGTGTCTACCCCAGATCAGAGAGCTCAGTCCACTCAGCAGTACTGTGGAGCAGAGGACATTGAATGTAGAACCATTTGTACCTCCTTGTAACTGAGTTATTTCTGGAGAACAATGACTCACTTTCACTTAGAAATATACTGATTGAGTCTACTACACTAGTTCATATTTGTTGTAAGCTTTTTTCTTTTTTAAAAACAAGCACTGGATGGTACTGGTCTTGAATACCTTGGGGTTGAATAAGTAAACTTTATAGAGTAACCTTTAGCAAGTGATGTTAGGAAGGATATCATATTAAAAGAGTTTAATTAATTATTCTAATTATCAGCTACAAAAGGAGAAAATCGTAAAAATTGTCTTTTGTGGTACAGTGGAATTCTTTCTACACTTATTCAAGATGATTTATAATAAAGTCTGAACAGAAAGAGGAGCCCACTTTTTCTATATTTAGAATTGTATTAGAGGGACCACCTAAATTTTTCATATTCTAAAAAAGTATTTGAACATGAATTGTAGATTGTTTTGTCTTCCTAGACATAAATTTTGGCCTAAGGCATGCCTACCTGCTGGGGCAGCAGTCACCAGCCTGCCATAAAAAATGCAAGACTGCTGAGTAATGCTATTCCATCTCCCTGCCTGAAAACCCATCGTCCTTCTTCCTTCTGCCTCTCTAAACACCCTTACCTGGAAGCTGCATGGGAATTTTTTTTTTATTGAAAAGGCTCTGAGAATATAAAACATCTGGTCATGCCTAATATCTTAAAGATGCACACATGCTTCTTTTTTGTTTAATGTCCTCCTGGTAATTTGAGCAGATGCTTGCTGCAAAGCGACATGAGTCATCTGAAAAATATGTATCTCAATACCTCAATACCTTTCAAAAATATCACAAAAAATACACACACACACACACACACACACAAGTGATTGAAGAAAGCGGAGAGTTCACCTAAATCAAATAATTGATGAAGACAATTTCATGTGTCCCATGTCTTTATCTGTCAGACAGGACTTTCTTTTCACACAAACAGGGGAAAGTTAATTTAAATATGCAAATGAGGTATTCTCAAACCTAATTGGTTTGCAATGTGACAAAAGGATCTGTTGCATTGCCAATTTACTAAATTGCTTCTATCATTTGGAGATTGCAAATTGTTTAATTTATGAACATTTAAAGTGGATTAGAAGGAATCTGATTAAATGCTTTAAAATATAAGGAAAATATATTGAAACAGTAAATTAAAATGAGAGGAACTTTTAAAATTTTCTACTTTATTTTTTAATGAGGTCTGCACCAACAATGCTATATTTTGATGTTTTTACTAAGGTGCTTCAAATTATCACTGTCTATTGTAAAACCTTTTATATACTCATTTGTTATATGTTTATCATGACCTAGATGTTAGCATTGTCTCAATAATTTTGACATTGCTTTTTCTTTCATTTAAAATACTGACATTATTCAAGATTTCTTACTGCTATGGCTTCTAGAATTACATGTATAAAAACCAATTGCTTCAAGAGAAAGAATCATGTATAGCATCACGATTATAAACTTTGATTCTTTTTCTTTACAGTTGATCTATATCTATGTTCTCATAAATATATATTAATGATGCAAGCTTTAAAAGAGATCATATATATCAACCAATTAAAGAATGTATAATTTAAGACTAGGTCTATGTGTAAGTGACATAAAAATCAACACTGGGTTTAAATAAGATGGAAGTTTTCTTCTCTGTCCCATTAACAGAGTTTGGAGACAGTCAACTAAAAATGCCAAAGCACTGCCAGTGGCAGAGACCTTTGCCTTCTCTAAAATTTTTGCTCTGTTATCATAGTTTTTATTCCTAAGATCATCCTATGGCTGGAGATAGCAGATGGAATTTGAGCTATTGATCTGTAGTAGCCAGCAAAAAGGTACTGAGTACTTACTCTCTCCCACAAGAGCAAAACCTTGCTTTTATCTACAATGAACAGAATAGTCACTACATGTAAAGCTACAAGAACATACTAAGGGTGTCCAACTTTTTGGCACATTTGGGCCATACTGGAAGAAGAGTTGCCTTGCATCATGTAATCATAAAAATTTTCATAATGTTTTAAGTAAATTTATGATTTTGTGTTGGGCCACTTTCAAAGCCATCCTGAGCCACATGTGTCCTATGGGCCACAGGTTGGACACCCCAAAGGAGATGTACCCAAATACATATATAAGGATATATATTTGCACAGAGAAGTGCTAAGTGATAATGAGTAGAATCTGCCCAATATAGTATGGTGGTTCCTCAAAATGTAAACACAGAACTACCACATTCTCTAACATCTGCATATTTACCCAAAAGAACTAAATCGATTGAAGAAATATTAATATCTCCATGTTTGTTACAGCACTAGCTACCGTAGCCAAAATATAGAAAAAACCTCAATGTTCAATGAACTCATGAATGGTGCAGGGGTCCCCAACCTCCTGCTGAGGACCGTAGTAGTATGTGACCTATTAGGAACCAGGCTGTACAGCCAGATGTGAGCTTGAGTGTAATGCATTTGAATCATCCAAAAACAATTCTCCACTGAGACATCTGTGGAATAATTGTCTTCAATAAAACTGGTCACTAATGCCAAAAATGTTGGGTACCACTGGACTTAGGAAAAGGTTGTATAGACATACAATAGGATAATATTCAGCTTTTAAAGAGAAAGAAATCCTGCACTATGAGGCAATAGGAATTAACCTTGAGGATATTATGCTAAGTGAAATAAGCAAGTCACAGAAAAATAAAACAAATTTAAAATGTAAAAATCAGTAAGGCAAAAAAAAAAGGAATGAGAGGATGGATCACTATATCAATTATATGTCAAAATTAGTACATGCTTCCAGCCAAGATGGAGGCATAGGTAAATACACTGTGCCTCCTCACACAACTAAAAGAAGTACAGCAACATATTTCAAAACAAAATGCAACCAGAACTTCCAGAAAATAAAATTGTATGGAAGTCTGACACAAAAGAGTTAAAGAAGAAATATTCATCCAGACTGATGGAAGGGGCAGAGACAGGGAGCCAGGCAGAGGATTCATGGCAAGGTGGTGGCTGGTAGACCAGGCAAGGCAGTCACTGGTGGACTGGGCAGTCCCATATTTGCATGTGGATAAACTGAGAGGAACTGGGGAGCGAGACAGAACATGCAACCCAGGGTTCCAATTCAGGGAAATAAAGCCTCAAAACCTCTGACTGAAAAAACCTGTGGTGATTGAAGCAGCAGGAGAAACTCCTGGCCTCATAGGAGTGTTCATTGGAAAGACCCATAGGGTCTTAGAACTCACAAAAAACCACCCACCCAGGAATCAGCACCAGAAAGGCCCAATTTGCTTGTGGATAGTGGTGGAAGTTACTGAAAGCTGGCTGAGAGCTGAACAATCAGCATTGTTCCCTCTCAGATCCCTCCCCACATACAGCACTACAACACAGTGACATGGGTTGCCCTACCCTGGCCAATACCTAAGGCTTCACCCCTTACTACATAAAAGGCATGCTGAGACCCCCCCCAAAAAATGGCACAAATGAAAAAACAGAACAAAGCTCAAGAAAAAATATAGCTAAGTGATGAAGAGATAACCAACCTATCAAATGCACAGTTCAAAACACCAGTAATCAGGATGCACACAGAAATGGTTGAATCAGACTCAAACCAAAATAGTAGAAAAAGCAAAGGTTGTGAGAAGTGAAATAAAGAAAAATATACAGGGAACCATTCGTGAAGTTAAGGAAACCAGGACTCAAATCAACAGTTTGGACCAGAAGGAAGAAATAAGCATTCGCCCACAACAGAATGCAAAAAACAAGAATTCGAAAAAACAAAAAAAAAAAATGAGGAGAGGCTTAGGAACCTCCAGGACAACCTTAAGTGTTCCAACATCCAAATTATAGAGGTGCCAGAGGAGAAGAGGAAGAGCAAGAAATTGAAAACTTATTTGAATAAATAATGAAGCAGAACTTCCTCAGTCTGACAAAGGAAATAGACTTCTAGGAAGTCCAGGAAGCTCAGAGTCCTAAAGAAGTTGCACTCAAGGAAGAACACACCAAGGCACATCATAATTACATTACCCAAGATTAAAGATAAAGAAAGAATCTTAAAAGCAGCAAGAGAAAAACAGAGAGTTACCTACAAAGGAGATTCCATAATACTATCAGCTAATTTGTCAAAAGAGACTTTACAGGCAAGAAGGATCTGGAAAGAAGTACTCAAAGTTATGAAAGGCAAGGACCTATATCAAAGATTATTCCATCCAGCAAAGCTATCATTTAGAATGGAAGGGCAGATAAAGTGCTTCTCAGATAAGGTCAAATTAAAGAGTTCCTCATTACCAAGCCCTTATTATATGAAATGTTAAAGGGACTTATCTAAAAAAAAAGATAAAAATATGAACAGTAAGATGACAACAAATTCACAAATATCAATAACCAAACCTAAAAAAAAAACCAAAAACAACAATGAACTAACACAACTAGTATAGGAACAGAATCACAGAAATGGAGATCACATGGAGGGTTTTCAGCAGGGAAGGGAAGAAGGGTAAGTGGGGGAAAAGGAACAGGGAGTAAGTAGTGAAAACAGTAGGTAGAAAATAGACAGGGAGAGGTTAAGAATAGTATAGGAAATGTAGAAACCAGAGAACTTATATTTACAACCCATGGACAGGAACTAAGGTGGGGGAATGCAGGTGGGAAGGGGTGTGCAGGGCAGAGGGAATTAAAGGAGGGAAATGGAACAACTGTAATAATGTAATCAATAAAATATATTAAAAATATATTCTATTCACTAAGGTTTCTATTCACTAAGGTTTGTGTGAAAAAAAAAAGTTTTTTTTAAAGCATCAACTTTCATATGCTAAGGAAAGATTTATCTCTTAACCCATGATGAAACAATGAACACAATTTTGGTTTCCATCAGTGACAGATTCTGCTGTCATAGTCCCTGAGGAGTTTTCCAAATGATGATATAGATAAATAGAACCTGAGTGAAGATGCTGTCTTACCAGGCAAAGAGATTCAAGTCTGACAAAATGTCTGTAACCGAAGAGCAGAAAATATAAAAGAAACAATCTAAAAATCTGTATGTAAATATTTTCCAAATTGTTGGTTCACCCCTAAGCTGCAAATATGGAAGCCAGAAACCAACAGAATACAGAAGAAATCAACAGCTAGAAAGCTAAAGATCAGAATCTACTTGGTTTATTGTATTGCAGGTGAAAAACATGCAGGTTTTGATGCTGTTTGTACACAGAATTGGTGTAATATTATCGACTACTGACTAAACTACTCATTAACAATTGCGGGAACACCTAGTAAACTTTAACAATAAAAGAGACAGGTCAGACTAAATATCAATTATTTGGAAGGGCTGCTTACACTGTTTCTTAAAAGTAAAATAAAACAAAGTTCATCATAAATGCAAGTGAATTAATTGAATATAAAGATTTCACTTATGTTAAGAGTAATTGTGGAAAATATGTGTGAAACCTGAACAAAGAGAATACATGTCAATTGCTTATTACTTTGAATTAATTACCAGACTCCTAGAAACATTATACCCTTTCCTAGAAAACTAAACACTTCTGATTTCACTGATTATGTGTTTAAATAATTTTCAAATAAAATAGACATGGTTCTTTAGTATATGAATATTTTGCATGTTTCTTGTTGAAAGAAAAAGTATGGTTCTAGGATTAAGGATGATAGACCAATCCATCATGATTCACAATTCTATTTGAAGATAGCTCCGTGATAATTACATATTTTTTCCTTAAAATACTACAGATGAAATTTCCTATTATGCACCTATTTTCAATAGTTTTATGTTTCATTCTGATTGTAAAACAAAATCAATTTTTACATAGTAAAATTATAACTTAGATGATATAAAATTAGTTTACTCAATGACGATTCCAAGCTGATTATTTAGATCATAAAATAAAGCTAGTAATGATTATAGATTTTACTAACTTGTCAATTTTGGTAAAAAGCTATCTTCTACTTCAAATGGTGTAAGAAGGAGGTGAGAATGTATTAAGACCATTGTTTTTCATAATGTGTAGGCTAATATTGAGATATGGTGATAAATAAAAACACAATGACCCTAAATGTTTGATGTATTTAACACATTATTTTATTAATATCAGAAAATGTGTCATATGGAAAATCTTATATTTAGTAATTTCTTCCACTTTTAGTATTTATCCTTATGTTAATTTCAAGTCATATTAATATAAAACATGCTATTATGTATTTTTTAAATGCTATATATAAGGTTTAAAATATGCTTTTAACTATCTACATTACTGTCAATTTCTAAATTTTTCTTATTTTTAGATTTTTTTAAAATTACAGTTTACCTACAATATTATATTAGTTTCAGGTGTACAGCATAGTGATTAGACACTTTGTAACTTACAAAGTAATCAATGAGTAAGTCTAGTACCCATCTGATCCCATGCATACTTATTACAATATTACTGACTATATTCCCTATGCTCTACTTTATATCCATGACTGGTTTTATAACTGGTGATTTGTACTTCTTAATTTCAAATATATATTTCTTCATATTTTCATCAGTGTGTATTTATACAGACTTTTGGGATGCTGTGTATTTAATGTTAATCTCTATATTTCTGGTGGAAAGATTGTAGAAACACTTTTTCCCCTTTATCTTCTAGTATATTTCACATTACTTAAATTCTTTATGTTGAGTATGATTGTTTTACACATATAAATATTGTTTTAGAAAATGTAAATAAAATTTAACAAAAAATATCTTGTGGGGAAACCTAATTGAACTGTTTTGATAAATAAAGTAAGCATATGCTTTTCTGAAAAAAAAATTCTCATGTAAACAGTTTAGTTACGTAAATCATTAGAAATACATCCAAAGCATGTCATATCTGCAATTAAGAAATGTAGAACTTGACAGTGTAATCATTCAAATTTAAAAGCTTACTTGTGTGTGTGTGTGAATTTATATCGGTAATGGCAATGAGGTTCTTAAAAGAAAAGCCTAAAAAATGTCTAAAGAAATTTTTGGTATGCAAATGATAGTGTTTATAGAACTATGTGTACTCTGGTGATTATAATAGCTTTTCCATTTAATAAGAGAATATCACTGATAACTGTAATCTTATAGGATATGAAAAATATATTAAATACAGTGTATAAAAATAAAGAACTTCATGAACTTGATTTATTTCTTGTCACTGAGGTGGGCCCTAAGAGACTTCTGTGTACCACCAAGTTATCTGGAACTCAATTAGAACATCTGTAGGTGATGGAATGATTAATAAACTAGAATAAAGGAAATAATCTCTGCTTTATTTTCAAGTCATCAGTCTGAGTTTACTCCCTTGCTTATGCAGGCCTAATTCACTTAATAAATTTTAATTTAGAAAGTTCTGTATTTAAAAAAAATTATGTTCCAACATTAGTATATTATGAATGCACATAAACAATAATACAACTGATAAAGGAAAATAAATAAAGCATATAGAAAATTAATTTAAAATATTATAACATAAGTAATTGTATGTATAAGTATATATAAATCTATACATATATACATTTATTTTAGTTAGTGTGGGCTTCAACCAATAATTCTTTGTTGCACTTTACCTAACAAACATTAATTAAATTCTGAGATTATGATTCATTTTAATTACCTCCGTATGTTATTTAGGCATGGGGATTATCCATAAAAATGAATTAATAGGTATATCATGGTTCTACTTTGACTACTTTTTGAGTGCCAAACAATTATGTAATCTCACATTGCAGAATACTTTGCACACTGGATAATGTTGCTATCCAGAGGAAAAAGCTGGGTAATTTAAGAAGAAAACATGCCACCAGAATTAGCCTAAATGATATATTTTTCTCATAAAAAAGTTCATACAATGTCAAGAATATAAAAATGTAAATCCATCATGGGTAAAATTCACAGAAAAATATAATCATTAAAACAGTGCGTGTTCTTATTACTTCAATAGTAAAAATTGGGCAGGTTTTTATAATTCTTCTAAAAATTAATATCTAAACCAATGTTGTTTTTCACAAAAGTAGATAAATGTTTATCAGTGAAGCCCAAATTGCATTTCCTCAATTTTACCTTGAAACATGCATTTTTCTACCACATAAAAACATTATGGAATCATAGTAGGTCATTTAAAGGTAAATTTCTTGGAGAATACAATAAATAATAAAATATTATAAATAATATAAATTAGAGTTGTGTTCTGACTATTACATATCTTTATGAGACTGTAGTAGACCATAGATAATTGTGCCACTTAGAAATCACATAGCTGAGATTATACTAAATGGAGATTGTGTTAGTTTACTGGGGCTGCTGTAACAAAATACCATAAACTGAGTAATTTAAACACCAAAAATGTCTTGTCTCACACTTTCTGAAGGCTCAAAGTCCAAGTTCGAGGTGTTGGAAGGGTTAGTTTCTTCTGAAGTCTGTAAGGGAGAAATCATTCTATGCTTCTTTCCTCGGTTTTTGGTGTTTGCCAGAACACTTTGGTGTTCTTGTCTTTTGGATCTATCACCTCAATCTGTGCCTTTGTTTTCACCTGGCATTCTTCTCATGCACCTGTGTCCATTTCCTTTTTTTATAAGGACACTGGGCAATTTGGCTTAGATGTCCAACCTACTTCAATGACATTAGCTTAACTAATTATATCTGCAACAACCCTATTTCCAAATATGGTCATATTCAGAGGCACTAGAGGTTAGAATTTCATCATGTGAATTTTTGGGAGACAATCCCATAACAGAAATCCTCTGTGCTAAGATGAAACTCTAAATTCTGAAGCACAGATACAATCTGACTCCTAAAATCCAGCCCGTAATCCCTGGTTCACATTTCAATCACAGGATAGTGAGACTTATTTTTAAGTCATGAATGTGGCAACAATGCCAATGACACATATGCAGGCATTAGTAAGAGAAAAAAAGCCTTAAGTCAAGGTGAGTAAGATTCCTTTGACCTAGTATGGTTCTAACTCCACTCTGGTTATATAAGCTCAATGACCATGGGCCCAAATCCTGGACACATGAAGAAGATGCCACGGACCTAGTCCTACTTATAAAGTGATCTAGCAGCTACAACAATATAAGTAGGAGTCACAATATGACTCTGACACTGAGGATATTAAAAGGGCATTTCAACAGATCTTCTCCTTGAGGACTTAGCCTCCAGAATCCAATAATGTAAGCAGTTAATAGTCACTTAGAATCTATAGTAGTACTCATGGAAGAGGAATGATCAATTGACCACTCTTGATTTTTGATTTAGTGGTCGATGTATAAAGCAGTTCACTTGCCTTTGGAACTATTTCAAATCAAGCTGTGCTCAGAGTAACATGACTGGAGGTTAAAGTAAAATTGGATCAGCTCAGGAATAACAAATACTCAGTGTTACAACTAGAATAAAGCTAGTCCTAGCTCACCCAAATTAAGGAGCTGACAATAAATAAACAATTAGTTATCTGGCCTTTGGAGACCCCTTTAGTCACCAGAGCTCCATTTAAGATCCAGGATTAAAAAGAATAACAAAAGTTCTAGTTCTCCAATACAGCAGTGGACTATCTCTAAGAGTAGCAGCATTGACAGACTGCAGCCACATTCTTGTGACAGGTGTGGTGCTAGCAGAGATCCCAGGGGATCAGAACAAAGTATAGAATCTGAGTTCTCTAGTCTAGGTGAGATATCCCATGATGCCAAGAACATATCTTCATTTATAATTCTCCCCAGAAATTGAATGCTATTTGCCTGACCTTTGAAGGCAAAAACTTGAGTATCAAGAAATATGTCTGTGTATATTCAATAAAATCTAATGCACTAAGTGTAATTCTGTTGGTACTTTACATAAACAAAAAGATACCTAAGTATTAACAGGAATGGCTTTTCTTTGGCCAACAATGTAATTTGTAAACTGATGCCTTGATACATACTACAGAGGTAATAAGGAGTGTCTATAAACAATCATTCCACAATAGCTGTGCTTCCATGCACTAAATATAATGGTTGTCTCAAAACAGATAAGTCCAAAACAGTAAAATGGTAGCTCTCATTAGAACATACCATTCTTTGACATCAGTATAATTAGATTCACTAAGTAACCTGAGCAAGTTCATTGTCATTTATTATTGGTAATCAGGACAAAAGTGACAACCACTCTAATGGATCTTGGAAGCCAGGATTAAGGAGTTTATGATAAGTTAATAAAATTTACACAACTCTAGCAACCATTATTTATAACCAAAAACCATACCCCTCTGCCCATGTTGTCAAGATGTAGGCACAATTTAGTCTTAGTTTGTGGCATTTACACTTACTTTATTATCCCTAAGGAGTGGCAAGTACTTGACTTTTTAAAGACTAATTCCACTAGAGCTATTGCAAAGGCAATTGAAATTTAAAATAAAGATTAGTCTTCAAAAGGTAGAGTCAGGAGTAGTAGGAGGAAGGATGAAATCAACTCTATAATTTTTCAATGTAAAAAATATTGAGGTATAATAAATATACAATATTTTACATGCTAAATGCATACACTTTGAAGGTACTACAATATGCCTCACTGGTGTGTGCATATTGCCCTTCCATACTATTCCTGGAATAAAGAGTTTAAATAAACTCTGTTTTAATTCTTTCATATATTCTGGAACTTCTTTTCCGTTTCAGTGGTAATTACTATATTTTTAAATTTCTCCCAAATAACTAAATAAATCTTTCTAAAATAACATATAGATCCCCTAAAAATGTTTAAACTTCTCCATTTGAGCTCCAGAGTAGTAAAAGGTAAGGATAGTGGTGGCAGTAGATTCCAGGTGTCAGAAAATAATGGATGATGGTAATCATATAACATAACTAGAGAAATGAGATTTTAGTAAAAGTTCAGGAATTATTAGAAAAGCTCCATTTGCCACCAAGTCCATGGATAAAGGTACTAGAATTCTTGGTATTTCCACTTGCAGTCCACTACATTAGAAAGGATGAGATGCGGTCAAATCCTCAAAGTAGGAGAAATTAGAGGGGGCAGCCCTGGCACACTGAATAGGCGTGGAAAAACATAAGTTTGTCATAGTACATTGAGGTAAATTTGCACCAAGCCACACTTAAGTTTAGATGACCATGTATTACACAGAATTACCCAAATGCTGATGAAACCAGAAGCAATCTTGTTGGCTTAAGGAAGCCTCCTTCTCTTTCTGACTTTATTCCTTCACTAATGAAGTTCTTGTGCTAACCAAGAACAACGATACAGTCACCATGTTGTTCCACCTCCCCAGAACCAAGTCTTAGAAGAACATTAGAAAGATTAGATAAGAATATTGGCAATGTTAAGTAAGAAATGTGTCCAACTCATTTTAGGATATTGGGTGCATTTTACCCTTGGAGTTGTTCACTCTCCAGGCAGAAAAGGTAGTCAGAATTGTCTCCCCTACGTTGTCTAAAGGTAATGAGCTCTGACTAGTTATGGCCTTGCATTTCAAGAACACAGACAAGGACAATAAATTATTTGGAGCTGACCTTACCTGCTAACTTGGAGATAAAAAGAGGAAGATTTTATCTATTCTCTTCTTTTCAGAAACATATGGCTATAGTACTAGAATTTTTTCAGTGGAGGATATGAAACTCCAGTGACTCATGTTGTGACTAAATGGATATATTATTTGGCTGTAATAAAATTTGGAAAAATGTTTTAGTTAATCACCTTGCATCTTAGAATGAGCATGTTAATAATATGAAAAGCTATTCCAACTTTGGAGTGATAATTGTAACCAAACCTTTAGTAAGTGGGGTGTGGCACTCTCAGGCAATTTGATGCACTAATGAAAAGTTTATTTACACTAGCAAAACTATTGGCATTGCCTATAGGCCACTGAGACTAATCATTATCAATATTGTTATGCAAAACAACACTATTATCTAGTAAAAAGACATACTTCTCATTCCAGAGTTTTATTCTAAGTTTCACAAATGGAACACCACACCCTGGATGAACAGATAAAGGAATGCCAGTATATATGAGTATAATAGGCAAGGTATTCATAAGTGGAAGGCTTTACATTAAAGGAGAGAGCTGATAAGTTGAATATATATATATATATATATATATATATATATATATTCACCTCCACTAATTAAATTCCTGTGTTAACTAACAACAACACAGACACCACACTGAGCATTGTAATAGCTCACTATTTTACAAACAATTGTTAGAAAGTATATAAGATATTACCAAACCTAGAGACCCCACATTGGTTCCTGTCCCTTGAAGGAAACTCCTCCATCTCACTTATATATGCTTCCACAAGTCTGAAACTAGGACAATGGACACCATACTTCTAATAAGTAAGTCATATCTACTAGACCAAAAGAAAAGTATTTTCCTCTCATGGCAGGTACCCCAAATTGTGCTCTAGGTATCAATGGAAAATTGAGCTCTACTGTCAGCTATATAGGACTATTGATTATGTGAATCATGTACATGTAATGGAGGTGTGGATAAGGAACTTCTAGGAATAATCTAATAAGGATCCACATAAAATGTATTTTAGGATCCAAGAAAAAATTATCAAAAAAATAGTATTTTGATGTAAATTTTTCACTTAAGTTTTAACAAGAATCATGCAATATAGTTTCAATATCAGGATTTCTGGGCTGGCCATATGGCAGATGCCCCAGAGTCTTAAGAGAAAAGGTCAGGAGAAATATAGTGCTTGAAAACCACAGAGCCCTAAGTTCTATTGTCACTGAGAGAAATAACTCTGCATTGTTTCAGGACAAAAGTAATTTATCTAACATTTTGGACAAATATCACAACACATAGGTTTTAATATGAATGAGAAAGTGATTAAAGTTATACATTAGTCCTTGAAAATACATTGCTGGATTTCCTTCATTTTGGAAACATGAAAGTTTACCTTTTAAAAAGTGTCTTGTTTTGTTTTTTATGGTAGGACAAACAGGTTTTTTTTTCCCATTGTTGTTTAATAGATGTCATCACCATTTTGAAGTCTTTGAAAGTTTTAGTGGTTTGAAGACAGAAATGGCTTTGTTTTTTGGCCTCAAACAATGAGTTATATAGGTCATGAATGAGTCAGTAACTTGTCTAGCCCCTTGTCTTCATAAAAACCTCTCTGAATATGCAAAAGGGTTAAGCTTTGCAATTCTTTAAAAAATACTCAAAGCTTTAAATTTCATTTTGGATGACTGTTAGTGCATGATGTTCCAAGAGTCATTTCTGCTAATTTGTTACAAAGTGAACACAACAGAATTCTGAGACTCATTCCCTATTGTACTATCTCACCAAGCAATGAATGAACACACACATACATGTACTCATGCACAATCCTGAAAACTATTACTCTGATATCTCTAAATTATACTACTTTGTTAAGTCAGATCATCTGACAACTACATGGTTAGATCATGTTATATTTGCCTTTATAGAAATATTTGTAGTGAATGGCATTTTGAATATTACACTAGTAGTTTAAGTCCAGAAATGTTATACAAATAACATTGCAAAACCTATATTGTTTCTTTTATTGTGGTAAAATATACACAAAATTAAAGTTGTCATTTAAATCATTTAACTGTACAATTCAATGGCATTAAGTGCATTGACATCATTGTGCAAGTATCACTGCTGTCTATCCCCAGAAATTTTTCATCTTCTTGAACTGGATCTCTACACCTACTAAACACTAACTCCTCATTCACCCCCTTCTCGAGTCCCTGACAACCACTTTTCTTTCTGTCTTGATAAATTTGACTCTTTAGGTACCTCATGTAAGTACAATCATACAGTATGTCTTTCTTGTCACTTATTTTACTTATGGCTTCTTCAAAGTTTATCTACATTATAACATGTGACAGATTCCCTTCCTTTTTAAGACTGAATAATATTCCATGGTATGTATGCAACATATTTTCTTTGTCCATTCATCTATGATATATGCTTAGGTCGTTTTCATCCTTTTTCTACTGTGAATAATGCTGCTACAAAGATAAGTGTGTAAATATTTGTCTGAGTTTCTACTTGACTTTTTTTGGGTATATATCCAGATATAGAACTGCTGGCTCAAATGGTAAATTCTATGTCTCATTTATTGAGGAATCACCATAAAGTTTTCCACATTTACTGCACCATTTTGTGTTCCTACTTACACTGTTTTTATAACTAATGTTTTTGTGAATATTTGTTATAGTTTATGTGTGTATATATATATAATATATATATAATATATATATATATACACACTCATAACCATATATGGATTTCTTCTTTTTATTAAGAAAGGCCACAGACAGACTTTTCACATTAAAAAAAATATCAGCCATGGCTTTTATTTTCCAGAGAAACCTGTTTGTTTGTTTCACCTCCATTGGATACCATGATTCATGTATTTATGTTTTTCTTTTGGCTTTGATCTGTTTGAAGGAGAGAGCCAAGATTTCAACCCACACCTAACAAGCCCATACCAAGCACTTTATGTATAATTTTTCCCTAGCTTTAACCTATTTTCATAACTATTTTTTGTGCATCAATTTGCTGATAAACCACATGAATTTGCATAAGAAGCTGGAACGTGGCAGGATGGAAGGACATATAAACACACACATAAATTTTAATTGCTTCATATTAATTTCTACTTACTTGGAATATTTTAGAACTTGAAAAAAATATCTGCATCTTACTTTTAATGGAGATGGAATTTGTTTGACCTAATTATATTATTTACTTTGATGAATGACAATCTATAAAAGGTTGAAATCTCATAGAAAAAAATTTAAAGAAAGAAAAAATACAAGACCAACTTTTTACCTCTCTCCCAGTCTCTAAGAAGTGTATGTATATTTTTAAATTCTACATTGTTGAATAAATTATTTTCATGGATAAAATGATCAACATGTTTCCTCATCAGTGCATAAGCTTCATGGTTTATATTTTCAATGAACTTATGTGAACAGGCAGGGAAAAAAGTGTTTAAAGGTGTTTCATTTTCTGAAGTGCTAAAATAAACTTTTAGGGTAGTTTCTATGAGTATTTTCAGGAAGTCTTCTCCTGTGAACACCTGGGAACTATTGAGTATAATTATAATAGAGCTTCCACTGAGCTTAACATATGATGTGTGTACATGTCTTCCCATCTCTCCTGAGTAAAGACAATGTATGACCTTGAGTCATATGATATGAGCTATATTGATCTGTATAGGTTTTTATGAGCTCATGGATTTAGGGCTCAGTGGGGCACAAGAACAGAACTGGTGACATTGATTATTACAGATCACAGCAGGTTTGAATTGTTCTTCTCATTGAAATTAAATTAATTATGCCTTTTACACAGTTTGTGGAAATCAGTTCACATTATAATTAAAGGTACAAGCTCTGACTATTTGTGTGTATAATCTTTTATTAAGCAATTACTGTAAGATATTCCATTTTAATTATTAAAAATTATACATGTATGTTAAATATATGAATTTTTAATCAATATGTGTAGACTTAATACCTTGATTGTTTTTGTATGTCTATATTTATAGCTATAGATACAGATATTAAGGTGTTATTTTTGTGGTTTTTTGGCCTGAGTTAGCAATCACTTGGCAAAGCTTGGATTATTGAGGAACTGGCAGAATCAAATTTAAACCTGGTATGGATGTGTCATGCAAATATGCTTGCCACATTGTTGAGTCAGCTGGGTACATCAGGCCTAAAGTTTGTATTAGAGACAGCAAATACCAATAGCCTCATCAATGCAGGGGGTCAGAAAACCACTCTGAGTGATAAGTCAGAAAACAGGATAGCACCTAAAGATGACAGAGAACAAGGAGAGGGGTCAAATTTGATTGTGAAATAATGAAGAATTAGTGTAACTGAGAACACAGATTCATCACATGAAGTATTAGTGTCATCATAAATTTTCCCCACCAATTAATTCCTGAAGTCGTTTGTGCCTTTTTGAGCAGGAGGTTCTTGTGAATTTATTAATTTAAAATTTATACAGCCACCCTATGAACCCATGAGATTAACTCAGTCTAAATGTTCAACCAGGTATAAGAGGGAACAGAATAGCCCAAATGGCTAGCCTAAGCCACTCATTCAGTATCTGCCACATTGGGCCCGTGCAAATTCTCCAGTACCTGTGAGCACCTAGGCCCATGCTAACTAATTGACTCCCATCTAAATAATGGCTAGATGTTGGTAATTAGTTGTCACACTGCTGTTAGTCATATCTGTAGCCCTATTTCTCAGATTATGCTATTAAGTCAGAATAGTTGAGCCAGACGGCCTAATAGCCTAAGGCAATGCCACATTTCCTCTTAATGTACTCTAGCATAGAATGGCCATTCACCCAGAATCAATCTTTGTCTTTGCCTCATTCCAACACTGAAGACTGGGCACTCAGTCATAACCTCTCCCAAATCATCTTCCTGAAATAATGGTTAAATGGAGATAAAATTTCATAAGCACTCCAATCCACATAGACTAAAATTACTTCTTTAGTCATTACTTCACATTATTTCTGTTTTTTATAAAAGTCCATAAAAGAAGGGAGCTGTTTGATTAATTGCTAAGTGAAATACCTGTGTCAAGAATCAAAATATTGTTAGTACCTTAGTAATGCCCAAACCCACACCCTGGATGTCCTACAGATAATTATTATCCTCCCTTGAGGGGAGCTCACATTGTCCTTTGTCTACTTGATACTACCATTAAAGTGTATATCTCTAAGCACTACAGTTTTATGTTTCAGTTTTATGCTTTATATTAATGGAATAATATACATAATAAAATATAGTATGTATCCTATCTGAGTAATTTTGTTCAGCATTATGTTTTTGAGATTGATCCATGTTCATATTTGTGCCTCTAGTTATTATATTACATTCCACAATTTCCCATTTTATGACTATGTTGATAATTATTCATTTTACATAGCTAGATTTTTATCGTCCTTTTTTTTCTATTTCAATTGTTTATTTTGTTTATGATTTTTTCACATATACATACACTTCTCTGTAGGTATACACTAGGAAATATAATTATTACATAATTATGCTAAGCTTATTTTAACTCAGAGGTTAATGTCAAATAATACTCTAAACTGATTATATCAATTTCAGTTCTCACCAGCAGTTTATGAGAACTAGAATTCTATTTCTGCAACATTCTCACTAAATGTCTGACTATGACTTTGTAAATATACTAATAAATGTGTAGTATTATTTCATTATGGTTTTAATTAAGTGGTTCTGATAACAATTGTGTTTTTGAACAGCTTTTTCTATGCCTATTAGCCAATTGGACTTCCTGTTTGTGAAGTGCTGTTAAAATTTTTCATATAGTTTTATTGGATTATCTGTTTTATTATTTTCAGTAGTTCTTTTTATGTTATTAATACAGGCTTCTTCTCTCCTTTATGTTCTGTGATATCTTCTTTCACTCTGATTTTAGTTTTTATTTTTCTAATGGTGTCTTTCAAATGAAAAGAAGTTCTTCATTATAAAGTAATGAAGTTTATCAATGTTGTCCTTTAGATGTGTCCTTTATTTTTTACCCTTCTATTTAACAAATCTCATTTGCCTTGACATCAGGAATATAATATCTCAATTTTAGAATTGCAACATACTAGATACATTCTTTAATACGGTGTAAGGAAAGATGGTATTTTATTTTGGGTTTTTATTTATTTATTTTTTATTTTTAATACATTTTATTGATCATGGTATTACAGTTGCCCCATATCTCCCCTTCATTCCCCTCCACCTTGCACACCCTGTCCCACACACACACCCCCTTTAGTTCATGTCTATATGTCTTAAATTCTTTAGCTTCTACATTTTCCATACTATTCTTGTCCTCCCCCTGTCTATTTTCTACCTACCATCTATGCTAATTATTCTCTGTACCTTTTCCCCCTCTCTCTTCCTCCCACTCCACTATTGTTATCCCTCCATGTGATCTCCATTTCTATGATTCTGTTCCTCTTCTAGTTGTTTGCTTAGTTTGCTTTTGTTTTAAGTGTGGTTGTTAATAATTGTGACTTTGCTGTCATATTACCATACATGTTTTTTATCTTATTTTTCTTAGATAAGTCCCTTTAACATTTCATAAAATAGGGCTTGGTGATGATGAACTCCTTGAACTTGACCTTATCTGAGAAGTACTTTATCTGTCCTTCCATTCTAAATGAAAGCTTTGCTGGATAGAGCAATCTTGGATGGAGGCCCTTGCCTTTCATGACTTGGAATACGTCTTTCTAGCCCCTTCTTACCTTTAAGGTCTCTTTTGCGAAATCAGCTGAAAGTCTGATGAAAACTCCTTTGTAGGTGACTGTCCCCTTATCTCTTGCTGCTTCTAGGATTCTCTCCTTCATTTTTATCTTGGCTAATGTAATTATGATGTACCTTGGTGTGTTCCTCATTGGGTCCAACTTCTTTGGGACTCTCTGAGCTTCCTGGACTTCCTGGAAGTCTACTTCCTTTGCCAAATTGGGGAAGTTCTCCTTTATTATTTGTTCAAATAACTTTTCCACTTGTTGCACTTCCTCTTCCCCTTCTGCTATCTCTATAATTAGGATGCTGGAATGTTTAAAGGTGTCCTGGAGGTTCCTAAGCCTTTCCTCAGTTTTTTGAATTCTCGTTTCTTCATTCTTTTCTGTTTCATTGTTTCTTTCTTCTTTCTGGTCCACTCCACTGATCTGAGTCCCAGTTTCCTTCCCATTACTATTGGTTCCCAGTGCATTTTCCTTCATTTCACTTAGCATAGCCTTCATTTATTCATCTAATTTGTGACCAAATTCAACAAATTCTGTGAGTATCCTCATCACCAGTGCTTTGAACTGTGCATCTGATAGGTTGACTATCTCTTGGTCGCTTAAAAATATTAGCTCTGGGGCTTTGATTTGTTCTCCTTTTCGAGATATAATCTTTGGTCAGGTTGTGCCTGTTATATATGAGGGGTGGAGCCTTAGATGTTCACCAGGGTGGGGCAACCCAGTTGCTTGGTTGTGGTGCTGTATGTGGGGGTGGGGTCCAAGAGGGACCAATGGTGCTTGGGTTACTCTCTGTCGAACCTCAGACCCTTCCACCACTTTCCCCAAGAAAACTGTGCCCTCCTCATGCTGATTCCCATGTAGGCGGGCTTGTGTACATTCTAGGACCCTGTGGGCCTCTCCAATGGACTCTCCTGTGAGGCTGGGAGTCTTTCCCCCTTGCCTTAACCCCCACAGGTGTTTTTAATCAGTGTTTTCAGGCTTTATTTTCCGGTGCTGGGCCCCTGGGTTGCGCAGTCTGTCTCACTCCCCAGTTTCTGCCTGGTTTATCTGCACGCAAATGTGGGACCGCTGCCTGGTCAGCCAGCCACCTTGCATGCAATGCCTCACTTCACAATCACCCTGAGCCTGGGGTCTGCGTGCTGTAGCCTGTGTGCCCAGGGACCAGCTGCTCTTGTCTTACCTGCCCAGGGTGCCTTGTGTGCCCAGTGTCACCACTTCCTGTGCCACGACCCTTCTCAGTTTGGCCACCTGACTCCACCCCACCTACAGGTCTGGATAAATGTGTTTTTTTCAACTCCCTGGCTGTCTGACTTCCATACAGTTCAATTTTCTGTCAGTCCTGGTTGTTATTTTGTTTCTAAATTGTTGTTGTCCTTACTTTGATTGTGCAAGGAGGCACAGTATGTCTACCTATGCCTCCATCTTGGCCAGAAGTCCTTATTTTGTTTTCGATATGGGTAATCAATTCTTTGTAAATACCATATGTTTAACAGTATATCTTTTTTGTTTTTTATTTTTATTATTATCCAAATACAGTTGTCTTCATTTTCCTACCACCACTTCCCCATCTCACCCACCCCCATCTCCCGCTCTCCATCCTTCTCCCCATGTGTCCTTTATACACGTTCCTTGACAACACTTTCCCTTCTTCCTCCCATTATCTCCCATCCCTCTCCTCTCTGTTTACTGCCACTTTGTTTTAAATTCCAGTGTCTCTGGTTGTATTTTGCTTGCTTGTTTGTTTTGTTGATTAGGTTCAACTTAGAGGAGAGATCATATGTTATTTGTCTTTCACCCCCTGGCTTATTTCACTTAGCATAATGCTCTCCCAGTTTCATAATGCTGTCACAAAGGATGGGAGCCCCTGTTTTCTTTCTGCTGTGTACTATTCTACTGTATAAATGTACCACAGTTTTTTGATCCACTTATTTATTGATGGGCACCTAGATTTCTTCCAGCATTTGGCTATGTTAAATAATGCTGCTATGAACATTGGGGTGCATAGGTTCTTTTGAATTAGTGCTTCAGGATTCTTAGGGTATAATCCCAGCAGTAGAATTGCTGGGTCAAAAGGCAGATCCATTTTTAGTTTGTTGAGAAAAGTCCATAGTTTCCCAAAGTCGCTACACCAGTCTGTATTCCCACCAACAGTGACACTAGGGTTTCCTTTTCTCCACAACATCGCCAGCACTTGTTGTTTCTTGATTTGTTTAAGATGGCCATTATGACCAGTGTGAAGGGGTATCTCATTGCAGTTTTAATTTGCATCTCTCTGATGGCTAGTGATGCTGAGCATTCTTTCTTATGTCTATAGGCCCTCTGTATGTCCTCTTTGGAGAAGTGTCTGTTCAAGTCCTTTGCCCATTTTTTAATTGTGTTGTTTAACTTCCCAGTGTGAAGTCATGTGAGTTCTTTATATATTTTGGAGCTCAAAACCTTATCTGAGATACCATTGGTAAACATATTTTCCCATACAGGCAGTTCCCTTTTATTTAACCATGCAGAAGCTTTTTATTTTGAAAAAGTTCCATTTGTTTTTTTCTTTCCTTTATGTTCCTCTATATCAGTGTGTGGGATATCTAAAATTTTTCTGCTTATATTCTTCTTTATGACTTTAATAGTATCACAACTTATATTTAAGTCTTTTATCCATCTTGAGTTTATTTTTGTGTATGTTATAAATTGGTGGTTGAGTTTCATATTTTTGCATGTAGCTGTCCAGATGTCCCAACACCATTTGTTGAAGAAGCTATTTTTACTCCATTTTATGCTTCTGACCTCTTTGTCAAATATTAATTGACCATAGAGACTTGTGTTTATTTCTGAACTCTCTATTCTATTCCATTGATCTATGTGTCTGGTCTTATGGTAGTACCAGGCTCTCTTGATTATTGGGGTCTTGTAATATAGTTTTACAAGGAGTTTTACAAGTATGGTGATCCCTCCTACTTTGTTTTTTTTTTTTTCCTCAAAATTGCTGTGGCTATTCAAGACTGTTTATGATTCTATATAAATTTTGGAAATATTTGTTCTATATCTGGGAAATAAGTCATTGGTATTTTAATAGGGATTGCATTGAACCTATATTTTGCTTTGGATAGTTTAAACATTTTGATGATGTTAACTCTTCCAATCCATAAACACTGTATATGCTTCCATTTATTTGTGTCTTCCTTAATTTCTTTCTTCAGTGTTGTGTAGTTTTCTGAGTACAGGTATTTTACCTCTTTGATTAGGTTTATTTTTAGTTATTTTTCTTGTTCCTATATCAAATGGGATATTTTTAATGATTTCTGTTTCTGATATTTCAATGTTGGTGTGCAAAAATGTCTTTGATTTCTGAATATCGACTTTGTGTTCTCCTGTCTTGCCAAATTCACTTATTAGTGAAGTAGTTTTTTGGTGTAGTCTGTAGGGTTTTCTATGTATACTATCATGTCATCTGCAAACAACGACAATTTTATGCCCTCCTTTTATATTTGGATGCCTTCTATTTCTTCTTCTTGTCTGATTGCTCTGGCTAGTATTCCTAATACTATGTTGAATAGAAGTGCTAATAGCTGACATCCTTGTCTTGTTCCTGATTTTAGTGGGAAAGCTGTTAATTTTTGTCCATTGCGTATAATGTTGGCTATAGGTTTTTCATACAAACAATGTGTTCTTTACCATACTTCTTTGTAGTGCATATTTGTCATAAGTCAATATGCAGGGTTATATCTAGATCTTTAGTTTGCTCTACTGGTTTGGTTGTCTATCTTCACACTAATACCATACTGTTCTCTTAATTATTGTATTAATATAATAAATCTTTGTATTCAATAAAGTTTTTCCATATTAATATTCTACATGATTTTCTTGCTTAATTTCATCTATTGAACTCCATATACATTTTGAGTAACTTATCACAGCTCATTAAAATGTCAGTTTGGATTTTAATGTATATATTAGTCATAATTTATGTCTTTACAAAATCATCACTTTTCCATGAACATGGCTTATTCTGTTATTTATTTAGGTTATCAGTAATTGCTGTCAATAATGATTACTACTATTTTTTTTTCTGAGAGAGAGAGAAGGAAGGGAGAAAGAGAGGAAGAGAAACTTTGATGTATGAGGGAAACATCCATTGGTTGCCTCTCTCATGCCCCAACCAGGGACCTAGCCCCCAGCCCAGGCATGTGCCATGACTGGGCATCCAACTATGACCTTTCAGTTTGCAGGCTAGCACTCAATCTACTGAGTCATGCCAGCCAGGGCTAACACTTTTTCTGATTATTAATATTACACTACTCTCATTAGCTTTATTTTTAGACATTTATATATATATTTGTAGTGTGAATAGTGTCCTGAGAATTTTACATTTGCTAACTTTTAGTGTTGACACAGAGAAATGCATATGCATTTCATCCCTGGGTGGTGTGGGTCAATGGATTGAGTGTCATGGTGTGAACCAAAGGATCACTAGTTTGATTCCCAGTCAGAGCACATGCCTGGGTTGAAAGCTAGGTCCCCAGTAAGGGGTACAAAAGAGGCAAAGACACATTGATGTTTCTCTCCCCCTCTCTTTCCCTTCACTTTCTCTAAAAAAATAAATAAAATAAAAAAAAAGAAATTCCTGTGCATTTCAGATGTTAATTTTGTTTCTAATAACCTTGTTAATGTTCCTTATTACTAATAATTTTCTGTAGCTGTGTTCGGTTTTTAGGTAGAAAATTATACCATAAGATTAATTATGATTTTATAATTTCTTTTATGATCCTCATATTTTCTATTTCTTTTACTTGTGTTACTACACTGACCAGGACAAAATTACTATCAGTGTAATAGTAGATATGCCCATTACATCTATTATATAAAATGAATGCATTCACTATTCCATTATCAAGTATTATATTTGCATTTGTTGGGTAAATGGAGTCTTTACAGCTTCCTCACCAAGATGTCTAGGCAACTAAGGGAAGAAATTTCCCATAACCTTGAGAATGGGCCTGATAAATAGAGTTCTCATAGCCTTAAGAGTGGGTCCAATAAATGGTTCCTATAACATTGAGTAGACTTGCATGTGCAGAATCACACTATGTTATATAACATCGTGCTTTCTGTCAGCTCTGTTTGAATGTAGTATAAAAGGGGGAGGAGCTTCCCACTGAATACACACAGCTTGAATCATGTGTGGATCACCCACTTTTGACTAAAGGCATGTCAAGTATCCCCACAGCTCCATGCATTTCCTTCCGTCTGCTCAATTGTAGAGTGGGCTTTCCAAGCCTTAACAGGCTGCAAGATAATTAGCATAGCAGGCAGGGTTTGCATGTTACAGAAATGGATGAGCTTCCTTGGTCCCCTGAGAGGAGCCTGGATGGGTGGACTGATACCAAGATGTAGTACCAGGTGGCAAGCCTCCTGGCATCATGGGAGTGGCCCATGTCAGTGGTGCATCTAACACAATACAAAAGCCCTGCATGAGGTTGAGGAGACCCTGGAACGACCCAGTACCCATTTGGCCATGGGGGCCATGGGTAGGGTGTTTCTTTCAGCTTTTTGAGCTAAGACAGAAACTGTGCTTCATGACGCAGCACAACTATATGGACTCCAAGGACAAGAAGCAGCCCTGGGAGCCAGAATCAGTGCCCTGGAGGAAGAGCTGTGAGCGGTGGAGTGATGACAATCTCCTTTCCCAGCTGCAGCAGATGAGTCGGGAGTCAAAGAAAGATGATAGCAATGGGGAACTCTACTTCTGGAAGTACCACCCCATAGTGTTACATAAAATGAAATCCCTGCAACATATCATCTAGCCAGTCCACTCAAATGATAGAACATATCACCTACCATCCCTATACCCAGGACAAACTGGCTGATCTCACAAATCAGTTTAGCTATGTGGCTCTTATGCCTGTGGAATTTAGGGAAGGATAGCATCATGTGCACTGACAATGAGATGGAAAATTTAGCTTCTATCACCACACACCCTTTTTTCTGCCAATGGCTGCAGAAGGCACAATGTGGGGGCACTAGTTGGAGGCACAGTGTGGGGCAGTGCTCACATTCTTTGATGGAGTGGGTAATAGCGGCTATTCCCTACTGTCTGGGCAAATGTGGGTGATGTGCCAGACACAGCAAGTGGCAGTCCTTTACAGACTTAGTGAAAATTCTGAGGGAGTTGGGCATGCACCAGGCTTTGTTCAATCCCAACACATAAGGCCCTGATGATGAATATTTTATAACTGGAATGCTGGATTTTGTACTCCAGCACTCTCCCCCTGCCTTTTTTGGGTCACTGATGGTGAATTTAGCCCTGTACATCAGCCCCCACATAAAAGACTTCATGACAACGATGGCCAATTTAGGACAGACTAAATCTGACTGCCAACAAAAAGCAGTTAGTGCTGTCTCTCAAAGTTCTTTTGTTTTTCAGTTAAACAGGGCTCCTGTGCAGGTGACCAGAACACAGATGTGATCAGATCCTTTAGAGGATGGAGTTGATTGCACTAAGATTGACAGGAACCTGAACACATACCTATTAGAGCTCTGGAAGCATCTGTGAGCTGACCAACACTTCCTGCAGCCCCAGAAGGAGAAGAAACTGCCAGGTAAATCCCAGGGTGTAACCTGAGAAGACCACTTGAAAGATCATATGGCTGTGTCAGCCACCCAAATTGAGGGGGGGGAGATATCCTTTGGACTTTTGACTAGGGGAAAGGCCAAGGAAGCTGTCTGTAGGGCATGGACAGGGACTGTAGGCTGCCTGTCTAATTGGCTATTCATTGATCCCCTGAAGGTTTCCAGTGAGTTTTAGGTCTTATGGATACAGGATCTAAGCATACCCTCTTATATGGAAATCCTGAGAAGTTCCCATGGCCTGAGGTCTCTACTGGTTATCAGGGATAGAGTGTGAAGGTAAAGGCTGTACAGCTCTCTCTGGGTATCAGGAATTTGCTCCCCCATGAGTATACTGTTCATGTATTCCCCATTCCTGAGTATATCCTGGGAATTGATGTACTCCAGGGATTATGGCTACATACAAACACAGGGGAGTGTAACCTGTGGCAAGAGTAGTAAAAGCCATTCTGTGGGGACACGCTACCCTTCCCACTATGCAATTGCCATACTGGTTGCTTGGAGGACATGAGGAAATTATAGCAA